>JANRMJ010000026.1:16041466-16063664 GCA_025584955.1 Alethe diademata
CTAAATTTTGACTTTCTGTCTAATCCTTCACTATACTAATGAGGCATCGTGGACTATGCATTCCTTTGTTTATTTGTTCCAATCATGATGACAAAAATGGGCAGTGCCCTGAGAAAAACACACTCTGCACTTAACCAGGACAGAAATTTCTGGCCCACACAAAAATGGGACCATACATCAGCTGCTGCTGACCAGAGATCTGATCTTATCCCTGGATCCAATTTCTTCTTAATCAAGTGATAAAAATGGCATCAGATCTGTAAAAAATGTATTTTAATTGGCATTGCTACCTGGAAATGACATTTTGAAAATGAATGCCAGGTGAGTCTTCAAAATTTTTTCCAGCAGCTGTCACAGTAGTTCTAGCTTTATTCCCTGGTTTATTTTCTTTACATGTTAAAATGAGAGGGCCAGCTTTGGTAGATATTGTAAATTTTGTCATGAAACATGAACACTGACACACTCCTCACTCACTGCTGGGATGTGATTTTTTCCTTGTTGTAAGACAGGTAAATTCAGTATATTTAAAAGTTGTGTAATTATAAATGTGTGAGGTTGTTGAAAGCCAATGCCAGGTTCAGAAGTGCTTTAAATTTGCAATATCTGCTCCAAATGCTCCTACATCCACTGAGCGTGTGCTAGCCATCAAGAGAGAAGCAGAGTTTGTCCAGGCAGCTGGCAAAGAGATATTACAAGATTAACAGAAAGACTATTCACCTTTTCCAGTGCTGAAGGAGAAGCCAGGCCAGGAGGAAAAATTACCTTCCATTTCAGTTACAAATATTTACATTTCATTTTGGAGCACTGTTCCAGACCCCGTGAATAAGCACAAAGGCTCACCCAGAGTGTGACACAGTCACAGACACAATGATATCTACGTGCAACAGCAGCTTTGGCCCCAGTTCCACCCAAACCATGATGTAGTTAAGCAAATGAGAATCCATGTAGGTGAACTCTGCTATTATATGCCACCATAACAACAGAGTAAAATTCAATTTCTGTCATTTTTAGACCATTATTATAGCATCAAATATCTGCCTCTGGCTTTGTTGGATAACAGAGATAAAGATGGTGTGTCTTACAATTATTTATGGGAGTGGGTAGAGCTGTCTTTATGCAAATGATGACACGTCCTGCTGAAAGCATGCACTGTGTGAAATGTGAACATGCAATTCTTTCATGTAGTTTTTTAGACAGCATTTAAGCTGTAAAGTCTGAATTACACATGAAGGGAATAGTTAAATTATATCCATTTATGGAAATGTGTAACTGGACCAGGAGAAAGACCTTTACAAGTAATGCAGCGACACCAAAGCATTTTGTTGAGCATAGAACAAAACCTTTCACTTAATCTGGGCTTTATTGAACCCTGTCAAACCTTTTGTTTTAATGGAGTTCAATTTTAAGACTAAAACTATCTTGAAGTGATTTCACATGTATGTCTGTGAAAGATGAAAGTGGCTCTTAAGATTCCCCTTAGAATCTTTTTATTTCACCCAAATTATTTGGATGAAAATATAAGTAGTTCCTCTGGCCTATCATTAACCACATGAACATATAATTTATGCTTCAATACAATTCTATATATGAAAATAAGAATTATTTAAAATTTTGTGTGTATTAAGGTATAAAGCACAACATTTAAAGGAATTTATCTTAAAATTCAAAGATTCTGAGTGCTTTAAAGTGAGTATGCCAAGAGAAATTCCCCAGGTTGAGAATCATGGCATTGGAACTCATACAGGATACATGGAACAATTACCAGGTAGAGAATCCACCAAAAATAAATCTCTCAAATGAACAATTATCTTTAATAAGACTTGCCAAGATTGCAAAAATATTTGTATTCCTAAAAAAAAAGAGATGTAATTTTCCATGGAACCATTTTCCTTGTAAATATGGTATATCCTAGACTCAGAAATGCATCATCCAAGCCTTTTCAGGGATTAGTTTTAATGTCATTAATTCATAAAGACTTCAAAGGCAGCACCTATCAGGACAAAATTCTTTTTTCACCTTTGTGGTGCTGCATATTTTGCTTTTCTTCCTCTAAATATCTAATCCACAGGCCCATTTAATTAATAGGCACATGTACAGCACAATAAAGAACAGAGAGCTGCAAATAATCCTGATTTCTCATGTTATTCATGTTGATGCATATCAGGAATAAAATTCCTCTCTGGGATTATTTACCTCTTTAGCAGAACTAAAATTCTTCTTTCTTAAAGGAGTGTGATTAATTTCTGACCTTTATAGATCTCATTCAGTTATGATTATGCAGAACAAAAGTCTTTTGAGTCACATTCTAGTGATTAACTGGGTATTTTTGGATTTTGCTTTATCGTATTAATAGCTGTACCTGTGTATATTATTTTAATTAGAAAAATAATAATTTTACATAAACTCTTTTAAATGTCCTGCTCCTATATCCTCTTGAGATTATTCTATAGGAATTACAGAGAAAATGAGATAGAATTGGTATAAGCGTTGTATGTAGGTCAAAACAAGAATGCTTACGCCACTAAAAAAATCCCCAAAGCTTCTCAGGTATCACTGGAGAGACTTGAATCTCAGTTTAGTGTGTAGCTGAATGGGCCAAATCCTAAATCCACCAATCCTGAATCCACCTGCTGACCTGAAGCCAAAAGAGAAGCACAGATTCATAGGCACATTAAAAAGTCTCAGGATGATCAATCCAGCCTTCAACCAAAAGTCCCCCAGATCAGGGAGTGCCACAGCTCCTCCTCTTAACCCTCCCAAGGATGGGGACTCCACCCCTTCCTGGACAGCCTGTTCCAAGGTTTGACCACTCTTCCAGTGAAGAAATTTTTCCTTTTTCCTGCTGTCCAGCCTGAGGTTGTTTCCCCATCCCATCCCATCCCCTGTTGCTGGGGAAGAGAGCCTGACCCCCACCAGACTCTTCTGTCAGGGAGCTGTACAGAGCAATCAGGCCTTTTCTTCTCCAGATTAAACACTCCTAAGATCACAACTCCAAGAATTTGATTCATTCCAGCCCCTCTAGAATCTCAAAGTGTCCTAGAAGTGAGGTTGTTGGAGGTGCTGTTTTGCTGAGCCCCAACTGTGGGGCACATAGAGAGAATCTGGGGTCTCAGGGTCTCAGGCCTGCCTAACACCACAGTCTGTGTCAGACACCCTGCAAACCTGGCTTGTCAAGCTCCAGCCCAGTGAAGCTGAGCTTTGGGGGGTGTAATTAATACCACTGCCAATCCAGAGCTTGTTTTGGAAGGGTCTGTCAGACACGGCAGTGGCACACTGAGCTCTGCTTTAATCAGCCCTGTGACAGCAGGACACGTCTCTGCTAAAGAACACCCAACACCAAACACTTCAAAGCACTTCTCCTTCCCTTTTTATACCCACTCCCCCTCTCTGATAGCTAATCCAACTTAAAATATACTGCTTGCAAATACAAACCTGATTTGTGACCTACCCAGATTAAAGAAGAGCCTTTGTTCTTCTCGCAGAATGTCTCACACACCAAAGGATAATTATGAGAGGTACAACCCCTAAAATCATCTCTGTGACAAAACAGCCTACCAGCAATGGGAAGATTCCAATAGAAATGAAAATAGTCAATGTAGAGAACACTGTCAAAACCCTCCCTTCAGATTTATTTCTATTGCCGTGTTGATGAAAATATAACTGTGATAACCAGGAATATTTCCATGCTATGAGATCCCAGTAAACAAAACCATCTTGGAGAGACAGACAGATCTTTAGGGCAATGTTTCTAGATTCCCTTACAGTTTAATATATGAAGCAAGTCTGTATACATTTAAGGAAATTATTATATGTCTTTGAAATGTAACAAAATAAACCAAAGACTCTAGAGTGTTATCAAATCTTGAGCTGAAGAGGCCAGAAGAATAAGGAATGGAGGGAAGGAGAAGTTCAAACTGCAGAATGGTATAGGAGCACTCAGACATACTCTTCCTGTCATGTTTTTGTAATCACAGCCATCCTTTCTCACCCATTTATCACCGTGTTCATTTTTAAAGCTGATGTTGAATAGGATGAAACAGGACAAGAAGGGACCCAAACAAATATCTTGGTGTCACACACTGAAAACACAACAATGTGGAATTACAGTTTCTTTGAAATCCCAACATCCTGGATCTCACAGAGGGTTTTAAAAACAAATACAGCAGGAGGCCATGAGAATCTGCTGCACAGATCCAATCTGAGAGAAACTTGGTTCAGTCAGGAAACGACTGAAAAGCTCAAGCCTGCCAGGCCTGCCCAAGTCAATTAGAGCTGCTCAGTGCCCCCCACCCCAAGCTGGCCCAGCCTGTGGTTTCTGCAAATCTGAGACTGCACTTTCATCACATCTGCCCAGAGCCAGAGTCCCCAGGAGTCTGAGTCCCCTCTTGGAGCTGAGAGAATTGTTCATTAAATCTGTGGCACTTCCCATACACCTTCAGCTCCTTGAACGTGGAGAGCTGTTAACTGGCTTACATATTCCTAAAAGTGCATGCAGAGTAAGTTGAATTAAGCTATGTGTGTCACTAATTAAAATCACTGAGACTTGAGTGGGCCTTAAGGGCAAAAATCTGTTCCTTTTAAAAGGAACACACATAAATACTCTGGGAACATTTATGTATAATTATTATAGCCTTCAGGACCCTGGCCCAAAAGTATCAGAGTGGCTGCATTCCTGATGGCAAACTTTATTAGCACTGTTTATTTTTATTTTCATACAGTTACTACAGGAATGCCTGGAAGTGACACTAGCATGGAAGATCTGTTAATAATACATCTTATATAAACACTTGAATTACTTTTGCTCATCTAATTTCTTTCAAGGCAATTTTTAAATCTGAAAACATGGTAGTTGAAGAAATTTTAGTCCCTTATTCAAAGAAGAAGCAATAATTGCATTTTTGTCAGCAGTTAGGAACCAGCCCAAAGCCACCTGAAAAAAAAAAAAAAGAGAAAACAACTTGGACCTCGATTTTTCCATCATGATGCTTCTGGGAAACTGCTGATTGCTCTGGCATAAACCTGGATCTAAGTCAAGGTCTAAGTCTAAACCTGGATCAAGACACTTGACCTGCTCTGTGCCCTGCTCTCAGTATTTTCTGTGCTGCTGTCAGGCAGTTTGGTGGCACACTGGTGATGCTGCTGTAACTAATAGATATTAAAAACACACAGTTACCACACATTTATGGCTGTACACATAAATGTGTGTTTTAATGGCCTATTACTTTGTGTAGAGAACTATTTAACGACCCTACGATAAGGATGTATGCATGGCTAGGTTGTTTTAAAAAGGCTTTATGTTCTTGGCAAGCCAGATCTCAAAAGCTATTGGAGGAATTCAGAAGATGCTGAAGAGGTTTCCAAAGAATCCAGCAAAAAAATGAGGAGAGCAGGGGCTTGAGGGGGCAAGCACAGATTAATATCAGAAACCCCAGCTGAATAAACACAGAGCACTGATGATCAATCACTGATCAATAATGAAAGCAGGGTAGAACCAAATACAGAGCATAAGTGGAACATGTTCAGAGCTCTAAAATACATTCTGCAGCTGCTGGTGACTGAGAGAGAATGGACACAACCATCTTTAACTATGCAATGCTCCAGTTAAATTAACCATTAATGTGCCTTTCTGCAGAACATGGTAAGAAAGACGGATTACTTTGATAGTATGTAATATTACAAAGTATTTATTATCATAGAAAGGAAATTAAAGTCTTGGCCTGTGTTTTCATAATACTCCATTCTGGAAGCTGGGAATTCACTCACAAGGATATATTTATTTCCTTGTCATGTTCCCAAAACATACTTTACAAAAGTGTCAAACCATTAGGAGAAATGAACAGAATTATTCTTCTGACCTTTTGAAAGTAGATTACAGAACTGTGATCAAATCTCATTAGAATTGTATATCCACAAAGGCACTTCAGCACATCCAAAAGTCAGGGTAAAGCATTCTTAAACTATTTTGGTTTTGCTCTGCAAAGAGGTTTAACCATGACTAAGAGGAATTTTGTAGCTGTCCTTTCATTAGCTTTGAGACTTGCCATTCATGTGCAGGAACTCTTAGGGATCAACATATATTTTTAAAGATGAGACAAGATGAAGTCTTTTATCTTTAAAGACTGGGTAAAGAGGCTACAGACTGAGGAAAAGGCACCAAAGCATCACATTCAGAAATGAAGCTCCATTTTAAATTAATGAAATCATTAAAAATCACTAATGAGGGAGCTGATAATCACACAAGAGCTGGCTGAATATTGGACTGGGGTCTGTGCAGCCATCCCAGGTGAGTGGAGAACATTAATGGCAGCAGGCAGAGCTGGTTGGGTTATTAATGACACCAGGCTCAGGTAGGGCTGTGCACAGAAGGATGGACCTGGACTCTGCTGGAGCTGGGAAAGGAAAGGGGTGTGTGTTAAATATCCATGTGCACAGGGTATAAACTGAATTTCCAGCTTGTCTCTTTGTCCTTGCTGTGCTTGCAGCCCCATTTCCTCCAGCAGAGGAAAAGCTCCTGCACCCCAGGGCTCTGTCCCCTGACCCCCAGCTGGACCTGCCCTGCTCTCACAGCAGTGACTCTGCCACCCTGCTCCTAACAGATTTTAGTTTTCCCTCCAAACCTTTAAAAATAGTCTTTATTTTACTTTTGTGATATGAAATTGATGCCTGTTATGAAATTTTCCTTAATGAATATTTGCTGGAGTTGGACATCTGCCTGTTTGCACAAGATTTTTAAACCCCCAGCCAATCATTACTGCAGCTCCCCTGTCTTACAGGCAGCTCATATTTAATCTGTATGTTCTTTAAATGCAAAGCATGCTATATTTAGTGTTCAAACTGCAGCATTAGTAAACTGAGCCCTCATTTATGTGTGCATGTGGGTGAATTGGGTGTCTCACAAAGGATTCAAACAGATGCTTTAGCTTTAATGATATTTCTAATCATCTCGCTTATGCCCCAAGGATATTTTCTTATGCTTTATTCTCCTGTCATGATTTCTACTCATTACAGTAAAGTGTTACTTTAAATCTACTTTTTATATTTGAACTTGCTTCAGCATCATCTCCTTAACAACTTCATTTTTTTTTTAAACACACACTTTTCCTGTGCTGTCTAATTATAGATACTGTCCTCAAAGGCATAGGCAGCACAGATAAAAACAATCACACAATTCAGTGGTGACTTGTAGTCTTTAGTGGTGACATCAGTGGTGATTATGATGAATTTTCCTAAGAGAGAAAGTCAGAAAAAAGTCAGCTGAAGTCCAAGGCCAGGCTGGACAGTGAAAGTTGTCCCTGCCCATGGCAAGGGGTGGAACAGGATGGGCTTTAAAGGTTCTCTCCAATTCAAACCTTCCTATGATTCTATGTTTCTCTAATTTTTTTAACTCCAAAGTTCTTTTTTTCCACATATTTTCCCCGTAGAAACTGCAGCCTTATAATCCTGTCTATTAAACCAGCTCATGCTTAAGGATCAGATTTAAATTCAGATTTTATGAAACATAAATAAATTTATTAGTACCTTTATAGCAAGTATGGTATCAATTGTTTTATTCCATGGAAGTCAGATTTCTTAAATAAAAAAATATCTTTTCTGTGTATAATGATATGCCATTTCTTGTGGGAGAGTCAAGGAAACCTTTCTTGGATTGTTTTCTTAGAAAGGAGAAAATAAGAGGAAAGTATTCTGATTCCTGGTGGAAACTTTGATCCAGGAAAAACAGCTGGGAATGTCAGAATTCCCTCCCTGTGAAAGCTCATCTTACAGTCATGAAAGCAATGACTTGGTGAATATTTGTGAGGAAGCAAAATGAGGGGAAAATAGGGGAGGGAGGAAGCTGTAAGTGTGGAAAGGAAGCACGTGCAGGGAAAGAAATCTGCCTTGGTGTGAATATTGATTGTCAAAAAAACCAGATATTTATCTGCTAGGAAAAAGGAAATACAAAGCCATGGTAAAATTTAGTTTCTTGCATAGGAACATAGAAATAAAGCTGCACAAAACTGCCCTGCAAATTACAGGCCTTAAATTGGCCGAGCTCACACAGAAGTCAAACTGTAATTAAAATCTTGATCCATTATTTTGTGTGGACATTGATTCAGAGCAAGCAAAAAGCCAAGTTTTCTGATTAAAAACTTTAAATTTCTTTGAAAAAAATAATGATAAAAAACCTCTGGCAGAAGTAATTGGCAAAGTAAATTTGAGAAGCAAAATTTCTCATTTTCATTAGCTAAAAAAATTAATTAGCAGTAGGTATTGATTATCCAAAAGTAATAAAAAACCCTGAAAAACTCAAATACTCCTACTAATTTGCAATCTGAAATTAATCACCCATAGCCATATGTCTTTGCTTTTGAAGAGCATCTGACAGATTAGGTTTGGTGGAATTAAAGACTAAGGAATGTTTCCTAAATCATATTTTCAGTAATTGTATTTGAAAGGCACATTTGTATCCCATCAATAAACACAGCAACGGTATGGGACAAAATTAGAACTGATTAATTAATCTGAAATAGAAAAATACTGGCTTTGAAGTTCTAGAAAATTCTCTTAGTGTACATGTTGATACTTTAAAAATAGTGTTAGAAGCAAACCAAAATTCTGTCAAAATAGATAAGGGTTCATTGAAAGGGTCTAAACAAGTACAAATTTTTATCTGTCAGCAGGTGGTTTTACCCAGGTGCATGTTTTTGGGAATTTTTTGCTTTTTTAGAAGTTGATTTAAAAAATAATTTGGAATTAGGGGAAATTTTGTTTTCCTTCTATCTTCTCAAGCCTTTTTCAACTGGTTTAATCAAGAACTCTCCATTTATCTTATGTCCTTTATTAAATCTTACTAATACTTTTGTTAAGGGAATTTTTTGGTGTGCCTTCAAAGCCAGTATTTACTCTTTCTTTATTTCCTACTTTTGCAGGCACAATTTGCCAAGATGAAGACTGCACACATGCAGATTTATGTTAAGTAAAACCAAACATTTCATTTGGCAACAGACTATGTTTCCACCAAATACACTTAATTTGCATCCACAGAGAATTTAATTTTATTTATCAAAGATTAGACTCCAGTATGCCTAAACCTTGATCCTGGATCTATCACAAATATTTTCTCTCTGAAATTTGGCAAATCCAGCCCTGTGACTCTCCTTTTTTGGGGGGACAGGGAGAAGTGAAGGATTTGCCAGCCAGACTGACTTTGGGAGAGGAAAAGTCTCCCATGGTGAATTTTTTGTCCTTGGGACACCCAAACCCCCCTGTGCAATCACACACCAGCCCTGGTGCCTGTGAATATTAACTCTGATGCTTTGAAAGCCTCCTGCAGATATTTTATAAATTTCCAGTTGCATATTGGCTGTAAAATCGTCATTTAGGAAGTTGATTTATTTTAATTAAGAACATAAGTGATCCTGTGTCTCTCGAGATTTGCTGGAATGACTCATGGACCCATATTTATCTTATTACCTGGGGATTTAATATAATACTGAATCTAATTTTTCTTCCTACTGAAGGTTTCTGCATCAGAAATCAACTGATTTAATGATTAGAGTGCTTAAAGAAAGGATAATACTTTATTTTCTGTTTTAACCAGCTATGAAGACTTGCAGAAGGTGTTCACATTTATTATGTTATGATTTATATAATCTGCACTTTTTCCCCTCATAGCTGAGCACGAATGGATGAACATCTTGATTTCAGACTTTATGGGAAAATTACTCCAAGCATCCTAAAACTTATTCAGCCAAATTAATCT
The DNA here is from genome assembly GCA_025584955.1 of Alethe diademata. Lineage (NCBI taxonomy): Eukaryota > Metazoa > Chordata > Aves > Passeriformes > Muscicapidae > Alethe > Alethe diademata. The sequence goes on from JANRMJ010000026.1 coordinate 16,051,209, forward strand.
CTTTATATAATGGATAATTTGTCACTATTCATGAAAACCCTAAAGAGCAATACTCTATAATTTGTACAGTAGAAGTCTCTGGTTGTCTTAAATTACAGGCAACTATATCAGCAAGAGAGTGAATTTCCAACTTTCACAAGGGACTAAACATTCCTGTGTTTTTAGGAGGAAATCATTGCCCATTTGTATCACTCAAAATTGCTTTTAAATTTTGGGGAAGCATGGCCTGCACCTTGTAAGGACAAGCCATAATATTATAAATACCTTGTGCAAAATACTTGCTATGATTGCTCTATACTTCTAATATCTCAAAATTTTAATTAGCTAATTGCATAATTCTAAAGAATAAAATTTGCCTTCTGCTAGAAATGGAAGCCAAATTAGAAAAGTTTAAAACAGACTGCATTCTCTAACAATTCTATGTCATGGAAATTCTAGCAGGAATATCTTTTATCTTCCTTTATACTCACTTTTCCTGGTGTGGTTCATGTGGTACATAATGAGCTCATTATGTACATGAAGCAGCATCATAGCATTTGCTAAAATATCATTAAAATTTATATTATTTATTCCACTCTAAAGAGGCAAGAGTATCCCTGTGGAGCCCTCTGAGTTGTTTATTATAATAATGCTATGTATTTGCAGGTATGCAGCAAGGAAATCTCTTATAAGGAGGAAGATTAAAGAAGGAATTATACATTAATATAATAACATTTTAGAGGTTACCCTCAAAGCTGAAGTTCTTCTGTGACCATGGCTTCACATTGTGCTGAAATTCCTCTGAACTGGGGAGATCTTCTACAGGCAATGGTGTTCTTTGGGAAAAAAAACACAAAAGTTTGGTGTTTCTTTCTTAAAAACCATCCTCAAAACCCCCTGAATCTCACGTGGATGAGAACAGAAAAACCTCCCAGAAAACTCTGCATAAAGGGTTCAGCTTTCCTTGCATGAAGAAATATCAGCCCCATTTTGAGTTGAAATCAACTTGGGTTTTTATCACATGGCATTTTAGGTATTCTCCTGCTAATTGTACATCTGCTGTCTGCAGAAGATAAATAGGGTGTCTCAAGTAAGCATTTAACCATCCAATTAATACAATGGTTAAACAAAGAAGATCAAATTATTGGCAAAAATTAGCTTGTTATGTTCTAATAAGGCAAAAAGCAAAAATATTACATTCTAGTAAGGTAAAACTCAACATTTATGTTTCTGCTAAAGGAATTATAAAGCATTTTCCAAAGCAAAAAATAAAAACTGCACAAAAGTGTTGTGTTTTTTAAGTATAAAGTAGCATTTCTTCCTCCACTTATTGGCAATAAGATTTTGAACATCATTGTGTTCTCCCAATTTTATATCAATTTCTCAAAATCAACTGATTTCTTTTATACTTCTGTAAAACTCCTCAAAGTCCAGTGGAAAATATTTAAAATATTCTAAAAGTTTAAAATAAATATAAGCTATTTCCCAGGTTCTGTGTCCCTGGCAGGGGACTTGAAATTTAATTTAAATTCCCTTCCAACCCAAACAATTCCATGATTTTCAGTAAGGAATCCACACTGCAGAGGCTGCTCCTCCTCAGCACGACTCTTGAAGATGTTACAGATGGAAAACAAAAAGCCAAATGCAATATCTTTGTAACATGGAAAGTAAAACCGAAGGTTTAGATACAGAAAGACTTAACATCTTTAATCACTCATTTTTATTTTGCAAGACAAACCAGACATAATTTGAAATGGCTCAGTGAGCTGTAAAAAATTGACAGTAGATGTATGTGAGAAGACTGAAGAAGCAATTATCTGAGACTAATTTGAGTTTATCAGGCAGAAATTAGACTTTTATGGGCAAAGTTAGAGTTTTGTATTAAAAATGAAGCATTGAAATATATAAAATTTCAAGGGTAATATAGTTAAAACTTCCATGGCAAAAAACTGATTTTCTGTCTGCACAGCTCCTGCTTTCTCAACAGCTTTTATTCAAGTAGGAAACATTCTAAAATAACAGATAATAAAAAATACTGTAATGCATAAAAAGGAGGGGAAAATCTCTCTTTGGCTTTGTACTGACTTCTGCACCATTAGGGATGCCAAACTATTGTCAGTTCCTGAAGAGGTTGGACAGAGTTCACAGCAGAGATGCAGCTCTTGCAAAACAATTTTTGGAAAAGGTGCATTAACATGAATGCACTCTGTCTTTCAGTGAGCCCAGAGAAGACTTTATAAAGCAGTTTGGAGGTTTTTCTACATTTTAAAATGTGAATAGATGCTCTATCAGGGCAAAAGTCTAATTATACTATGCAATCACATCAAAGTTTCTCCTCTTACATGTTAAAAGCATTAAGAAAAATGAATTTTATTGCTCAGATTTTAAGAGCTCTCCTGTTTCCCTAGAAGGTATCAATCCTGCAATATTTCATGCAGTAGTTACTATATACTGGCCAAACTCTTGTTTATGTAATTTTCCAATAAAATCAGGGGCTGTTTAGAGTACATTCACATCCAACATGGAATAATATTTCTCAGGATACAAAATGGACATCCTGAAGGGTAGGAAATAGAAATGAAAGGCTAAACTTTGGGTCTGTGAATAAACTATTGAATAACTGCCTTATTAATCACTTTCTGTAGTATTAAATGCACTGTGTGGGGTGTAAAGAATTCCAATAAACACTGGACTGAATTTATTTGTACAGGTAAGTTTAATTCTAGGATTTCCTCAGTTGTCAGTCATCAGCCTTGCTGTCTCTTTCATCATAATTTACCTGGGAGCTATACACATAATGACTCCTATAATTATATTTTTCATACAATAATTCTGAATGCTTCAGAGAGATTGTTTATTGTAGGAGGTAAGGACCAGAATCTTCCTGTAGGATCATTATGAAATCTCTTGTCTCGAAAAACTGTCTTCATTGCACAATTTAATTTACTTGATTAGATGCAAAAGTCAATTGAAAAAAGGAAACAAGAAATCAAACATAAGGAGTTTCACTAAATGCTGTAAAATTTAGATTACTGGCAGGAATTCTTTCATTTCAAAGATTCATATCTTAATGAGCCCTGGAGAAGCCTTAATTGTCTCTCTAGTGTAGAACAATAGTTCTCCAGCCCATAATTGCAGATTTGGTAGATAACTGGATCTTTTCTCTTCCCAGAATCCTGTCCATGAAAAATATTGGTGCAATTGGTGGGCACACTTTGCAAACATGGGCAAACTTCTGGGATCTAATAATAATAACAAGTTCTGATGACTGAAACAATCAGAAAAAAAGCAAAATTTATTCCTTGTATTTCAGTAGTCCACGTATTCTAGGGAAAACTCTCACGTTCAGTGATTCAGTTCAACTGGAAAATTGCATTGGGGTTGGATTTACTGAATAGACTCAATACCCTGAAAGGTTTGTGAAGGACATTTTATAAGCCAAATTTATTGCCAAAGAAATAATATTTTACCACATCTGTCCTTTATAACTTCAAGATTTTCTTCTGATCAGATGGTCTGAATTCTTTGTCAGGTCAATTCCTTAAAAACTTTACTGATCATGTTCCATTGTCATGGAAGAGGAAAGGTCAAGGTTTGTCACCTCTAGATCAGAGGGTGTGTATGAAATGACAGCATAAATACAACAAGGATGTGTTCCTAAGCACAATTTATAGTTAACTGGCTTTGGGGAGAGGGGAGGAGACAAAGATGATGGAGGGGAAATTCTTCTAAAAATGAATTTTGTGCATGTAAATGTTTTTAATAACCCAGATGTTTTGATAGTGCTGCCCTCCACCAATGGTGGCAAGGGCTTCTCCAGGGTGTTTTCCTCCCTGCCTGAGACATTCACATAAATGGGAGTGGAATTTATCTCCAGTCCCCGAAATGCTGAGCACATTGCTGCAAACAGGCCAAAGGAGGGGCTCTTTTCCTAATGTCTGTCCTTGATCATTCCCAGATTTGTCCCTAAAGGCACTTTCCATTTTTTTCAGGCGAGCATAATTCTTTTTTTTTTTTTTAATTAAAATGATAATATTCCGCCCATATTCCTTTGAGAAGAGCTTAGCCTTTACATTCCCATTATGTGCTATCTTACATGTCTTTACATGATAATGATTTTGCTGTTACTCAATAACTATGCTAATTTCAAACACAGGAGGTAAGATTATCTCCCTCCCAACACTTCCTTTCATACCATTCCACCCTGAAACATGCAGCCCTTCTTCCCCTTTACATAAACATCATTACCAGGGCCTTCCCACTATCACAGCCTCCCATAATCTGTTGGTTTTTATGTACATAACACTGATCCTTGTCGTCCCTAAGTCTGTGCAACAGCAAGATAATCAGGGGCTCACGATGAAATCATTACATTCCTGTGTTAGTCTCAATTTTCATCGAGCACAGCTCTGCAGCTGCAAATCCCATACTTGGCTACACCTCAGCAATTACATTTACAGGTCATGGATTGTTTCATTCTTTTCATTTTTCAGAATATAATGAACAAATGAATAAATAGATAAATATTTCAGTATCTGACCAAGCAATGAAAGTACAAGCCTTTAAGATACTATAACTACAAAGAGCTTTTTTATTTTATAATTTATTGCTGTATTTCTGTATGAGAGGGGATCTCACCAGTCCTACCAATATCTCCAAGGGTGCCAGAGATGGTGCCAGGCTCTGCTCAGTGGTGCCAGGGTCAGGATGAGGGGCAGTGCCCCTAAACTAGAACACAGGAGCTCCACCTCATCATGAGGAAGAACTTTCTGTGGAGAGGGCAGAGCCCTGGAACAGCTCCCAGGGGGAGTGGAGTCTGTCTGGAGACATCCCAAACTCACCTGGACACATTCCTACATCACCTGCTCCAGGTGACCCTGCCTTGGACTGGGTGATCTCCTGAGGTCCCTTCCAACCCTGACTTTTCTCTGATTCTGTATCATAGAGAACAGTTTTTGCCTTATTTTGAATGTAAGTTTATGCTAAGTTTAATGAGGCTTGCTAAATCTGACACATCCTATCTGGATACCACAGTGATAGATACATTAGATATACCAAAATAGATATATTAGAGAGGCAGAATTAGCACTGTATGTGCTAAGGTTGATTGATTACTTGATGAGTATTATATTCCCTTTACTGTTCTCTAAACCCCAGCTTTATTAACTCCAACCAATTTTCTCCAACTCTTCAATTTGTAGAACTAATTGTGCCTCGTTGCAGCTTCCTCCATTTAACTGATGAAGACTTAAGAGACAGAAGACTTCTACAGATGGAAGTTGACTATATACATAAAAAGCAGATTTTTATGAACTGAAACTTTTTAAACCATATTTATATGTTAATTGAAACTTTTATGTACAGGCAAATGCCTGTATATGAATATTTAATACATTTAATTCTGGATTTTACTTTTTCTCACAGGAAAATATGAATTTTGGTTGTGTACAACTTCCATAAACCCTTTACAATTTTCCTTTATTAACTATAGAAAAGTAAGGAGCTATTTGTGTTGTCTTCATTGTTTCTGAATTAAATTTATAGCACTAAAGCCTATACTTGTGATTTATAGAAGAGAGTGTCTTTTCTCCTGCTCAGAGCATTGATTTTCTATACCAATTTAAGGGAGGCACTGCATCTATAGAACAGGTAATGAATAACATCTTCATAGGCAGAAAGGCACTCTAAACAAACATTTGCAAGAATTGATCTCACCTTTGTTTTGCCCTCTGTCTTGGGAAACATGTTGTGTAGATTGTTATTAGTATTAATCTAATTTTCATGGCAATACGTTTGTTCTCTCTCCAGATAAAGAAAACATATATTAGAATTAATTTGATACTACATTTAGAATCTTGCATAAGTTTTGAACTTAAGGTAGTGCTGGCAATTTAACACTTGAATCAAAAGTTCTGTTTTGCAATATCAGATGCATTAAACAGTTTGGAACAGGAGTTGGTCTTTGGAAGCCAATCATACCATTATTACAGGGGCATAAAATTGGCTGCTCAGAGTTATTGTAGCATTGTATGAAACAATAACTGTTTCCACAATTAAAAACATATTTGCTGTGGGAATTTAAAGACAAATGTTATTTATTGTGTATTTTAGTTACAGCAGAGTGAAGTTGGATGGTAAATTCAGCATTTACTATTTATTTATGGTTGAATTTGACAAGATAATAATTTTTTCTTTACTTGTTGAGGCTTTTTTTAGCAGAAGATACTCTGTTGTAATTTCATTTTGTTTTGTCATCCTAAGTGAGCTTCCTCAAGAAGTGCTCCACTGCTAAACAACCCCCTCAAGCAGCAATGGCAGCAAATGGGGTCTCTGCAGACTTATTCCAAAACCACTCAGTGCAAAGGTGGAATCTCCTGCCATGACATCATAATGTGTTCTCCACAGGCCAGCTCAGAGCTGGCTTTGACCCAGAAAATGCCTTCATGTGAGACCTGCAGGGATTTGTGCCAGGGGAGCTCCTGCCCTGCAGAGCCCTCTCTGTCCTCCTGACCAGACCTAGAGGCACCATCCTCTGCAAGCCTTGGGATTTTAGCCTTTGTATTTTCAGATCCTGTCCTGCATCAGGGTATAACTCTAAACTCCATATAAAGTGTTAGTTACTGTCTTCACATGTTGGTCAGACAAAACAACCCCTCTAGACCTGAGGTCCAAGGACACCCCACAGCCTCGGGCCCCAAAGGTATAAACAAAAGTGAATTGTGGGGAAGCAAACTGGGGGTAAATGACTTCATTACCTGGAGGTGTAATTGGAGAATTTAGCCCTGATATGGAAATGGACCAAACCTATTTCTGTCTGAAAAACTCGTGACCATTGTCCATGTTGGGTGTAGCCTCTGGGATTGACTGCCCAAGGTGGATCTGTTAAAGGCCTTTAATAAATACCAAATTTATTCCATTAGCCTTGTCAAGCCTCTATCCTAAATGGCTACTCCAAGGCATCACCTGAAAGGCAGAGCACAACAAACCAAGGCTGGTTGGTAAAAAATCACCTGAGAGAGGCTGGAGTCAGGAGCTCTGCTGCTCACAGAGCTTGCTTCTCACCAGGGTCACCCTAAAAATCCCCCTTGGCCCTACAACAGCCAGGGCAGGACAAAACCCCCAGGAGCTTTCTCCAAGTCTATCAACTCCAAATATTTTGTGTCTGAGTTTTAGAAGAAAAGAAGGAATAGGATATCACAGAATCACAGAATGTTTTGGGTGGGAGAGTGCACCAAGCCCCATCCAACCTGGACAATGCCACAGATGGGGCAGCCACAACTCATGAATATGATGAATATCTCTCATATAACTTTTTTCCTCTTGTACTCAAGTCAGATTCATTATTTCCAACATTAATAACAGAGATTTACTAAAAATTATTGTGAACTTAAATTGTCATTAAAGTAGTTCTTACCCCATCTGTGCTTTGCTTTACTATCTCATGTTTAATTTTTCAAGACTTCAGAACGTATTTAGTGTGAATGTTTTAATTGTTTAGCACAGATGCAAGAAGCTGGGTGGCTTCAAGTCAGCAAAATGGGATGCTGAAGTACCTTGTTGAAAATGGAAACAAATTAATTTTATGACAGCAAACTGAAAAATAAAATCTCTGCAACATAAAGGAAAATTTTATTATCACAAATACCTAACAGCTCCTGATTTACCTTGAACACATTTTTATTACTTTAATTGGAAAACAGCTAAAATCTTGTCTTACAATAAAGTTATGCAAATATTCAGCTTTCTTTAAGTGGCCTCAGGAAAGAAAGAAGAAATTTTGGAATAAAATCCTTTCCAGGCTATTTCCTATGATGAAATAACAAAGAGGAAACTATAAAAATTACCGTGACATTACCATCAGAGGCCAGAGAAGCCCCTGGGTTGCAGAATTATTGTCCCATACCATATGTGAAAACCATAAATGTTAACTGAATGTGTGTCTATTCTGTGATTACCTGAGATGACAGTAAAAAGAATTGAAGATTTCCATAATGGGATACATATTCTGACCCTTAGCACAAGGGAAATTCAGGGAGAGAAAGGAGAACCAGCTGCTTCCATAAGTGATGTTGGAAGCACAGAGCAGAGGGACACTGAGAAGCAGCTCCCTACTTCAAAGCAGATCTTAAAGAAATTTTCACTCACCTTTCACTATGCACAATAAATAATTTGATCTGGAGCAACAAATAAAAAGCGTATTTTTTCACCCAATAAGTTGTAAGTTATGTTTAAAACATTGGGGATATATTAGAGACACAAATGTGTCAATTATTGTGTAAAATATCAACTACAGAAGTACTGTCAGTTTTGGGACAAACAAGTGTTATTGCCATGCAACGTGCAGTGATGTAGGGGACCTTAGACATATGAAATATCTTATGAACATTGTCACCATGGACATCAGGCTGATCCACATCTATAGCTGATTTTTTGTGTGGTTTTAGTTACTGTAGGGAAGGCTACCCCTATCTGTCATACAGCTCCAACACCATCTTTGACAAATATACTTGGAAATATTTCTTTCTCCAAATGCTCTCACATATTCTGTAAACAGAAATCTGCAGATTTTCCCTTGCTGTCATCAAAGATTTGGTCCTTCCTTTCCAGCATTTGGGTGTCCAGTCTGCCAACACACTGAGCCATCCTCTGCCTTATGCAGAGGAATATTTTCAGGAAGATAAATCTGCAGCCTGTTGCTCTATTTACATCATTAACCTCCTAGCCTCAGCTTACAATCATTCCTTTTATTTCCCAAAACTATTTTTTGTTTGCCTTCAAGTCCAAGGTCACCTCCCAGTTGTACCAAACCCTTTGGATGTGCTCATTCCTGACTCTGATTCTCTTCATTGCTGCATTTCCAACCACGTGCAGTCAGACATTTCCATGTGGAGCCTGCTCTGGGTGTTACTAAGGGACAGCTCTGATGATTTTCCCCTTTTTTTTTAGTTTTCCCTTACTGTGTAAAACACCCCACAACAATTAGGCTGCTGATTTCTACTTCTTTTTTTACATCTACATCTGTTTTACATCTACCCACTGGAAATGTGTGGAGAAGACAAAGGTGTGCAGCAACAGGAAACACTGGGCACAGGAAATTCTGGTTAAATATTAGGATTTTAACTCTTTCTTTCCTCATCAGAGGTGTGCTCAAATTCTGCCCCAGTCTGCCCTGCTGCAAGGGTTGGAAGAGGAGAACTCCTGAATGCTCCCAAGCTGGAATTCAAGTGATATTCTGCTGATGCAAAAAAAAAATAAATTGAAGTGATGAGTGCCATAAATGCCTCTCTTACAAACTGTAATGAATACAAAATGATTGGACAAAGCCCCATAATAGGATTGCTTTTATACCCCTGTTTTATTTTCACTTATATACTGCTCACATTATGGGCTGTAACTTACCCCTGCATACTGCCAGCACACAGACCAGTTTTTCATAATTTTCTTTTGGATCATCAGTTTTCCCTCACACACAAACTGCAAGCAAATACCTTTACAGCTTTACAACAAAAGGAATTATTCTTGATATAGCAGAATAGAGCATATCTATTATATCTTTTGTGCCTTTGATTCAGTGCCATACAGTGTACATTTCATGAAAATAAATAGTATTTACTATGATGTAAATTGAGAAGATATTTCCTAGGCATGGTAGGAACAAGAGCCAGACAGCTTCCACTTTTATGCACCTTTAACATTTCTTTTTATATCAGCACGTTTCTCATTCTGGCCATCTCTGACAGGTTTCAAATTATAATGCTCTTTTTTTATATTCTCAACACAGCAATCAAATCTTTAGACCTTGAGGAGAAGGAGGAAATTAAGGCCATTAACATGTTAGAGAATTGTTTGATTTACTCATTATAAATTATTCTGAAGCTGAGCAGCTCATAAGACATGCCCAAAGGGAAGACAAATTTTGATTGGCAGTGTCAAAAAAGTCAAGGACGTGGAGAGGTTTTGTTAATAATTACTAAGTGCCATTAAGAAATGCTGTGTGCTATCTCTCCAAAATCAGGGTGATTCTGATCCAGAATTTCCCAGCTATCAAACATATTAAGATCTGAATATATAATTAAAAGAAAGATTAAGATTCCTTTAATAACTATAAAAGGTGGAAATTTAAAAAAAAATCCAAAAAAAACTACTAGGCAAGCTGGAAAAACCAACTTGAAGATAACAAAACCTCTCAGATACAAGGTTTTTCCTCACTATATACACAACTTTCCATCAATTATCAAAAGTACACAATAAAAACCAGTTGCACATCAACCAACAAGACTTTCTCAGAACCCCACCTTTAGCCTGTAACCCTTGTCATGAGATGGTTAAAAATAATAATACAGCATAAATCCTCTGCAACCCTAAATCCCTGTGCCAAGCATGGCAGCTCCACAGTCTGACTGTGCCCATTACATGTGTCAACTTCCAGAAAAATGTTTCCTTATTCAGTGCAAAAACTCAGTTTTCAGGAAAGCAAAAGCCACAATATCCTAAGAAAGAAGGGAAGAGCAATTTTGCCATCCCTCCACCTGGAATAAGCCAAAAACCTTACCTGAAAAAGCAGGTGACAGACCTTACAGATGGAACTGTGCAAATTGAGAGTTTTCACTAAGAATTTGGGCCTTCCCAGGTTTTGGAAGAGGTTCTGTCCTTTCTGTCCCATCAGATTCCAGGGGGAACAGGAGTCCTGTGCCTGGGCTGGTGGGTGATGCACTCCTGGATCCCAGCACTGGAGTTTCCTTCTCTTCCTTAATACACAAATTCTAAACATTACCTGTAATGGAAAACAGGGCAAAAAGATCACCCAAGCACCACTCTTCTCACTGGTATTACAAAACTCTTCACTCCAGTGAAGAGGGAACATGGATGTGCATATTTGAATAACATTTATTTTTATTACTTGTACAAACCACAGCAGGGGCAGCCAGCTAGGAAGTCAAGGCTGGAATTTTTTTTTCCATGTTGTCCTATACTATCCCCCTTGCAGGCAATTTTCCCCTCGAGCAACTTTAAAGCCCTGCTCAGCTTCTGAAGCCAACCTTGATGTGTGTATGTCTTTCTTAAATAAATAAGTCAGCCCAGCTGCCCCCTGGGTATGGCACAATGGCTCAGGGACATCCTGGGGACAACTGAGGGCTGCCACAGGGCTCTCTCCTCATTTCCAGCAGCAGAAGTTCACTGCTCTCTTAGAATTAAAAGCACTTTACAGGAGGTTTCCTATGGACAGACATTTTTAAAGCCAGGGAAGATCAAAATTTTCTTCTGGCACTAAAAAATATTTTTAATTTGTGCTAGCAATGCCATGCAGCTCTTTTACAGATGGAGCTGTATTATTGCAGACCACTAGAAGCTGGATCAAGGGTTTTTTTTGCTTCATTTTTACAAGATCACAAAAATTAACATCTTATTTTGAATGCATTTTTTTTCTTGAAAAAAAAAATCCAGTAATCATTAATTTTTAATGTACTGAGGTAAGGATTTGTCTTTGATATTATTATTACAGACACTGCATGTCTGTAAATTTGAAGTGATAGGACAGCAAATACCTTCAGAAGGACAGACACTGCCTTTGAAGTCAGTATATATATGGCTTAACATAAATGTAATTTCACAGCAAACTGCCTTTTATTGTTCACTCTTGTTTTGTCCTGACACTCAGTGTCTTGTAAAAAACATTCTGAACTTTGATATAAATAAATAATGTAATACTTTCCTTTAAACTCTTTGAAAAAAACTAAATGGAGACAGGCAAGTGGGATAATGAACACATTGCCTTGCACACAGGCCTGCAGGAATTCCAGTGTCCAGCACACCCTGAGAAGCCACATCTGCCCCATCTGATGGCCACTCTCTTTAAACTCATGGATGAGATTTTTTAGCCCTTATATAGGCTGCAGTGCAGCAATTTTCCTTTATCTGAACACTTTTTTTGTAGGTCATAGTCTGTTCTACCATGAGCAAAAATTGCCCTAATGTTGGTTTTGAAATGTTGGGATTTTTTTTCTTTTGTTTCTTTTAGCCCTGCAAAAATATCAATTTTAGCAGTTAATGTGGAAAAAGAGCGATTATATTCTTAACCATTTCACAATAAGTTTTTAATTTTATTCTTTTGATAGAGAGAGGCATGTCTGCCTTCAAAGTCTGCAAGCCTGGGAACCAAAGAGCGAGCCCACTGTCACAGAAAGGAGAGAAAATCTGGCTAGCAAAAAACTGCAATTAAAACTGAGTTCCCCTAAGGCAAGGCAGCCTTTTGTCATCAGAGAAAGCACAGACAGCCCCATGTAACTGACCTAAGAGTGCTGGCTCATTAAAAACCTGCATATTTATGATATTTGTGATGGAGTGATTATTGCAGAAATGTAAGGAATGTAGAATATTTCTATCTGTTGTAAGGACTACATCATTTCTACAGCAGCTCCCAAAGAAGCTGTGGCTGCCCCTGGATCCCTGGCAGTGTCCAAGGCCAGGCTGGACACT
>JANRMJ010000026.1:16083294-16095062 GCA_025584955.1 Alethe diademata
AAGGAAAGGAAAGGAAAGGAAAGGAAAGGAAAGGAAAGGAAAGGAAGGGAAAGGAGAAAGGAAAATGGAAAGGAAAGGAAAAAGGAATGGAAAGGAAAGGAGAAAGGAAAAAGGAAAAAGGAAAGGAAAGGGAAGGGAAAGGGAAAAGGGAAGGGAAGGAAAGGGAAAGGGAAAGCAAAGGAGGAAAGGAAAACACGGACTGAATTGTATGGAGATAAAAGAGTGTGCAGACTCAGGTAATGTAGCTCTGGGTGTGCTGGACATTATGGACTCCAAGGAGTTCCCCCTTCCTTTGGGACCCCTCCCCAGCAATCTGCCATGGAACAGGGCTCTGGCCATTTCTGATCCCCCAAATGAGTGACAGCCACCCTGCAGGCAGCCCTGAGGCACAGCAGTGACATCTGAGGGTTACAAAGGATTGCCCAGTAGCAGGGAAAGGATAACAACTGTCAAGGGGTTTTTTGGTGTTGTTTTTATGTAAAAGAAGTAATTACACAAAAGTCCTTTTCCCCTTCAGTAAGTTCTGCACCAGGCAGAGCCTGCCTTGCTTTTAAATAAGTTCTTTTCTGGCTTTGATCAAAGGAAAAGAAAACTGACAGAGCAAATTGGCAGAGAGCTGGCAGAATTATTGATAAGATGAACAGTTTCTTTAAGACAGCACAGTGTGGTTCCATCATTTTATAGATTCTTACACATAAATAATTACTGTTTTCACAGAATCAGAGAATTGTTGGGGTTGGAAGGAGATCTGGAGATCACCCAGCCCAGGGCAGGGTCACCTGGAGCAGGTGACACAGGAAGGGGTCCGGGTGGGTCTGGGATGTCCCCAGAGAGAGACACTCCACACCTGCCCAGGGCTCTGCCACCCTCATGGGAAGAAGTTCTTCCTTGTGCTGAGGTGGAACTTGTTGTGTTTTAGTTTCTGACCATTTCTCCTAGGGACTGATGAAATCACTTCTCATTCTTGTCCAGTCTAACCAGGCCCAGCTCTCACCAAATGATGTCCCTGAGCCACCAGCATACAGAAAGTTCATCTATCAGAGGAGAGGGAGTTCTAAAAACATCTAAATTAAGCTAATAAAATTATTCAGATAAGAGTGGAAATGTCTTTCACACCCTTTACTATATTCTCTTCTTCTCAATTGTAATAAATGTAATAAGAGGGAGAACAAAGAATGACAGAATCTTCCATGTTTCATTATCATATCAAATGTTTTACCATAGCCACTGGCAAGATCATTTTATGAAGAAAAAGTCCTGAAACCATTATATTTTTTTTCCTTCACAATTACTGGAGTAATGAATGGCACAGCACAGTTCTAAATCAGAGTGATCTGTGGTGTGGAGACAGCAGAATCCTCACAGGCTGTGAGCACAGCAGAGTGAAATAGTTCTGTTCCAGGCATCTCTCATGAAAAAGGAAAATACCTGTGAGCATCAGGATGCCAATCCTGGCCAGTGTTGTTCAGTGTTTAATCCACTTTGGGCTGACTGCAGCAGATGCAGACACAAGTCCCTCTTCCCTTAACAAGCATTCCCTGGGAGCATCTGTCAGAGCAGGAAAACAAGTGGTTATTCACTAAGATTTATAGTCAGCAGTCAGATAACACCCAACAGGAAATAATCACTTATGCAGTGCAACAGCTGAGCAGGGATTTACGAGGGGCTGCATAATTGACCAGCAGCAATATCCAAAATAGCTCTGCTCAGGAAAAGGTTCATTTGGGCACTGCAGCAGGAAGGGCTTCTCTTACACCCAGCTCTGCAGGATGGACTGGGGCTGTTAGAGGGTCTGGTTAGCTACTGGAGGCAGAATATCAAACATTTATCTGCACCTGTTTCCTTCCTAATGAGGAATTAATTCAATTTTCCAATAAGGAGAGAGTGTGGCAGTGAGTAGGGGATGAGTGGTCTCTGGGCTGGAGGTGTCACTGGGACAAAATCTGCTCCCTTAGCAGGATTAGGGTTTGGACACTTCCCAGTGCATTGGCAGACTTTGAATGATGCCCTATATACTTATTTAAACATAAATTTCAAGTTCTGGTCTCCCTTTCAAAGGGCTAAGGTGGACTGACTTATTCCCAGCAGAGGATATGAAAGTTTTGTTTGCTATTTCCATAATGCCCTTATGGTTTGTGCCTTTTCTGTTTGAATCTCAACATGTGACTGGTTCAGATAAGCAAAATTTCCTCCCTCTTTGGGGTGATAACCACAACCCTGAAAGTTAAGCTACAAAACACTTTGCTTCCCAGTCTAATACAGGGCTGCTGCAAGATTTCATTTTCTGAAAATGATGAAACTTGACTAAGAGGACAAGTTTCAGCTGCTGAAATAAATTAAGCTTCATCTAAGCCCTAGTGAATTTTTTTAAAAAGCAAGCTGTATTGGACATGTTTCCTACTTGAAAATGAAAGCCAAGTATATAACAACTGAAAAATGTGAACTTGTGTTAAGAAAGAAACCCTTCAAAATTGTATGCTGAGTTTGGGGATGAGTTCATACCTTCCTTTATCTGCTATCACCCCATGGCTGCGCCCTGACATTACACTTGTAAGAAACAATAATCATAAAAGATTTCATTCACAATGAAGCCGGATGTGAAATGACATTTGATGACATCTGTTTAATATCTTTTAAGTTTTTAGGTAACACTAAATGCTACAAATGATTGCCATGTTGTATTCTTGCATTTTAATTTTGTATCAAATAATTTATGCTTTCATTTGTGACAAAAACTTCACAACAGAAGCACTAACTGCACTTGTGAATGTCATGGAAATTATAAATTAATTTCATATTTTGTCTAAGAATGTAGAATAAAAAGCTGTGCAGTTTTTTTATATATTTTAATATCACTATTAAGAACAGAAGATGTCTCAGCTAATAAATCTGAAGTTTTAGAGGAGCAGATTTTCAAGAACTGCTGCACTGTGCTTCAGAATGAAGTTTTTCAATAACCACAGCAGTTTCTGCTTTGAAATAATCAGATCCTCTTGAAAATCAGAGATAGAACAATGAAAAAAGTACTCTAAAGTTTTTCACTCTACTTTAAAAAGTAAAGAGGAAGGAAGCATTTCTCCACCATATATTTTGCTGAATTATTTATCCATTGCTGATCTGCCCTTTCTATAATTTATTTACGAGCCCATGTTCATTCTGCTCTGTTCTGGACACTGCTACAGGGTGCAGTGCTCTGTGGAGCTTCCTTGGTGCCTTTATCAGATATAACCAAAATCCAAATCCATGTTTCATATTCATTTATTTCTTTAACTGTTTGAACTCTTAATTAGTAACAAGACTGCATGTTCTGTTATTGCCATGTATTTAAAGAAGAAAATAAATGCATTTACCTACATTCAGTTGTTTTTGATTAATTTCTTTCAGGTTAATTCCAGTTGGCTTTTGCTGTGGCCAGAGTAATTGCCAACCATCCCTTCATACAGAGTAAATTCAGAGGAATGAAGTTTTTTTTTCTTTGGCTGTCATCCAGCTCAGAAGTGCAGGCATCTGCTGAGCCATTTTAAATTTGCTACTGAAACCAGTTACAACACCTGTACATGTTCAAGTACCCACTCTCTTGTAATTTAATCACTGCATTCAGTTGTTTCCTCCAAAAAGAAACCAATACTTCCTGAGTACGTTTTCAGCATGGAAGGTGCTGAATTTTGAGAAATTTATTTCTGACTGAAAATTTCTTGCCGTTTTACTTCTCAAGCCATTTTTGTCTCCTTTAGTCTAGAACTCCAAACAAACCAAATGACAAATGTAAAGCTCTGGAACGTTTCCAACAATCCTGTTTTCCCAGAAGAGAACAATACCCCTGGTGTACCACTTACCTGCTTTTCCACCATGAAGAACTGAGCCTTTTCTTGAATTAGGATTTCCTCCTATTTCCATGATCCTTGGTTTAGTTTGCTTCCAGACTGAAATTTCTGTTATCAGCTCTAACTGCTCAAAAAATTGCTTCTCTTGCTTATGCAGGTTCTCTTTCCTGACACAGGGAAGCCTGAGCAAGAGGGATAATTTTGGCAAAGGAGTGTGGGAAGAAATAGGTAAAAAAAGAATTACAGCATATTTCTAAAGAACATATAGGGTTACCTTTTAAATTCTTCCTTTTTCCTTTACTGAGGATTCCACTAGAGAAAATTCTGTAGGTGCAAAAAGACCTGCTTGCATTTTTAAAAGATTCTTCTGCATTATCCTTAATATCAGCAGTATAATTCATCCCCTTCCACTGGGAAATTGCTGCTCAAAAAGAACTCACTTGTAACAGGATTTTATTCCTCTAGTTCATTGATTACCAGTGATTTTTTACTTGTGACTGCTAAGACCATTTTGCATAAGGGATATAAAAATTGCCTTTCCACGCTAAAGTGAAGTTGTTAATTTTGTCACCTTTTTTTTTTTTTGAGTTTCTAACATAATTTTGAAACTCAGGGAAAAAAATAATTAATGATCGTAGGATAACCACTTATACCACACTTATACCACACTAATGCTGTGCATCACTGCCACCAACACCTGAGAAAGAGCCCAGAGGGGGAGGAGTGTTCCAAAACACAGCACAGATCTTTGTAGAAACACTGATCAAAAAAAATCCCACTCAGGTATTAATATTTTCCTCAACATTTTAGAAATTAGTCATTCTAAAAAAACAGAAAAATATAAATTAGTTGTAAAGGTTGCATGAAAAATTTGCAATCATATCAAGCGTGTGGAAATCAAAGGAATGAGCAAATCTGCTTTGAATGCACTGTAAAAGTGACATAGCACTGTTAAAACTATATTAAAATCTTATTAAATAGCTAAATCTGGAAACAGCTTAGCAATCTTATATTGTCTTTGCGTTGGAAATAGAATTCCCTATAAACTGAGTACCTTAAAACTGCTTTGCAGAAAATGAGGCTTGAGTTGAAACAATGCTGTAAATACTTGAGGGCTTTTAGAAAAGGAGGCTTTGCAGTCCAGGATCTCAGACCCTGCTTATCCAGATCCCTCAAATAAAGTAAATTTACTTTATTCTGTTTTCAGTTTCTGAAAACATAAATTAAACTTGATAATAGCTATTTATATAGCATCAAACCAATCTATACATATCTAACTGTCCCAAAATGAACGTGGCCATCCCAAGCCACTACACTTAATTTGGATGTATTTGTAAATGACTGTAAAATGCACATTATTTGAGAAGGATTTATTGGGTTGAGTGATCAAATATTATTAACCTATACATGGCATATATATCAAATCTTAATAACATATGTCTGCAATATTATGCTTTGTATAGCAAAGCTTAGACTGCAAATGGAACTGGTTTCAAATTCTGGTTTCCCAACTCTGCATTTTTAACATTCATAATTTCAATTTTTTTTCTAGAAATCACTGGTTTTAGTGTTTGTTCTGTTTCTTCCTTTGAAGTTTTCTCTTTTTAAGCACCTGCATGCAAGACAGAACAGAAAAAATCTGGCAGTGCCTGCATGAGGGCCCTTCAGGAGAGAACCATTGTGGTGCTGAATATATGTTTTGTATCTTTTTAATGGTATTCTAAAAGTTATCTGGATTAAGCACCATCAAAGTTAACAGCCTCTTTTTATAAGACTTTATCTTTTTCATTTTAAGATGTTATTAGAATAATAAACTCGGTGCCTGGTGGGCTGAAAGCAGGCTGCCATTTAACATATTTAATGACCATCTGGAGATTTTTTTTTCAAAGCTTTATTTTGTATTTTCTCTTAAGCACTTCTTACATTTTTTTAGAAAAAAAAGAAAAATCTCATTTTTCCTTTCCAGTTTGGAAGCACTAGAGGTGCTAAACAGAAAAGCCTTGTCTCTACTTCTTTATCACTTCTAATCTCATGTCCTTTGGTTATTTTCAGCTGGGTTATTATTTTCTGTCAGGTCATGCTCCTTCCTGCCCTGGGTAACCTCAGGGTGGGCACGCCAAGCATCACCCACACAGCTCAGCTGGTAAATAAACTTTTTGTGTTAATCACACCAGGGTGTGCTGTGTGTTTCAGTCAGATTCTTCCCAACTATGAAATATAAAGAAATCCTCAGACACAGCCTGGCTTTGGTCCTCTCTGTTAACAGCTTGTCTGCACTGCAAGCAGTAACTGATAATAATGGGATTATTTTCTTCTGCAGAGAAACACAGATGGAGGAGAAGGACAATGTGGCTGTCCCAGTGTAGTTGCATTGGGGACTGGAATCAGAAAACATTGTGCTGTTCCTTGCTGGCTGGTTTAAACGTTGTTTTGATTAATAAAAAATTCAAACTAGATATTATCATGGACGTTACCTGGAAATCAGTGGTTAATATCGTTAAATTAGTAGTGCTATGTTGTTAATATTTTTTTTAGACTTTCATGCTGTGCTGTTGCAAAGTGTGAACTGCATAGCCTGGTAATGTTTAAAAGTAGAAAATACAATAATAAATGGTGCTGAATCTGTGCAAAAAGGCTAAAATAGGACTAGCAAGATTTTTTTCTATCTATACAGTTTTCTATGAATTCCTCATTCCATTGTGTATGCTTGGCATGCAATATAAAACATATTCAAAATACAATTTTTGGCAAACTCTCCTAGATATATTTCAACATTTTGATAGGTGTTTACCTGGTTATTCTTTATTGTATTTTGGGGGCAATTACAATAACAGGCATCCTTCTGAGAACACCTGCCAGGAAGGAGGGTGTATCTGTGGGTCTTAATGGGTGGGAATTTAGCACCATTTCTACATTGACGTTTGGCATTTTAGGTAAGCAATAGACAGGGAGTAATGCTGTTAGGATAAAACAAACAAACATATTCAAAGAAATCTGGGGCCAGAGTGACACATAAATGACAGAGTGGAATGTCCCAAACAGCTTCCCAGGGATGTGAACGACAGCATTTGACACCCAGCCACCACATGAATAAAAGATTAAATGCATTTGTACAATTGCTTGTGCAGTCAAGAGTGCAGCTTTCCTTTGGAAGAGACAAAGCACTTCCTGAGTTATTCTTGGCAATAGGATGAAGTTAACCAGGTGTGGGTGTGCCTGTAACTTTTCTCAACTGGCATATCCTTGCATCACCTTTGCTTCCAGGAACAAATCTGTTCGAGTCACCAACTAAATTATTTATAGCGTTCATTGTTACTGTTTATTATCTGCAGGAACACATTTCAGTTCACATTTCAAATCTGAAATGCAAGGAGAAGTGATTCAGGTTCTTAAACCTGAATGAAAGGATTGTTTGGGAAGGTTCACAGATGGAATTTCTCTGCTCATGCTGAGAAGGACGACAGCACCTGAGCTCTTTCAGAGGCATCAACATCTTCCCTAATTCTGGCTGAATGTTATCTGCTGCTCTCATACAAATATTTGAATAATGTCTGAAGAAACACAGTTTACAAACTGAAAAGAAAGAATCCAAATATATTTTTGTGTTCTATCTTTCCCCTGAAGTTGTGTTTAATGAAATTCAGAGTGGATCTCCAAACCTTCCTAACTGTGATGGTCCCAGCTCCAGCAGCATCAGGGCACCTTTATTTCCACATGGTGTCTTTTAGAGGGACATCTCAGGCTGCTCTTTCCTACAGGAGCAGAACAAGGCCTCAAGTGCCAGAAAAGGTTGGTGCAGAAGGGCAGAGCATGTCCCAAGCAATAGCAAAAATACTCAACATCTTACCAAAATCACCACTGGTTAAACCAATGCAGCACCTGCTTCTGTCTCAAATTTCAAACAGGACAAAGTTCAGTAGCCCAAAGTCACTGTTTTTCTATTCATTCTTGGGAAATCACTGTAAAACTATAAATGAGAGTTGCTCAATACTTAAAGGCAAACTCTCAGAACTGGAAAACCTAAAACAGTTTTGCTAAGCAAGGCCAAAATTTCAGAGTAAAAATTCACAATTTGGACAAAAAGTGAAACGCAACCTGGCATCCCCCTGCACTGCAGAGCACATGGGCTGATGAGTTGATTTTGCTGTGGCCAGTGAAGGAAATCCAAGCACAGGAAGAATTTCTGGGCTGCCTTTGAGAGCTGCCCAGTTGAAGTAATTTGCATCCAGTGAAGCCTTTGGCTGGGAGCTGATCAAAGTGGAGCATCCTCAAAAGCAAGCCCTTGGATTCTAGCTTGGATTCTAGAGGACCTAATTGTGGTTGACATGTGGACTAAAGGCAGTCTCTGAATGGAAAAAATAAGATTCAATTAGTGTAATTTATTTCACATTTTCATATTTCTGAGTCTTTGGCTTTCATCTCTGTAACACTAATTTTTTACCAAAAAAAAAAAAAACAACAAAAAAAAACAAAAAAAAAAACCACAAAAAAAAACCCCTTATAATGTCCAAAGATAAATGCAAGCTGCATTTCAAACAGAATCGACATAACTTTTTTTTCTCTCAAGATTTCTGGTCTTCCAAAGTTTTAGTCCTTGTCTGCTGGATTTACAATGAAACAAAAAACACTGCATGTTCCTCTTGAGCTCTGAGAGTGTGTCTGGATGATTCAGACTCTTTCATTTCTTTCAATTTGCCATATTCCTCTTGAGAAATGCTCCTCAGCTGTGCTCCCACAAAGTGGAATCCCCAGCTGCATCCCTTCTTTTTGCTTCTCCCACTCTCACTTTTAACAAAGGTGATTTGTGAACAAATTAATGTAAACCCTCTGTCTCAGGCTTAAATATTATTCTCACGGAAGTGAAATAATACCTTTTTAAAAACAAATAATGGAAATAAAACCTGGAACTGAAATTCTTGCCAGGATACAAATTCAAACTGAAGCAAAAAATACTAAAAATTGGAGCTTGGGCTGAAATATTCCACATTTCAGTCAGCACAACATAATTGCACTAAGAGCATATCTAATTACGGTCATTTGAACAACTGCCTTTTTAGCTGAAGTTGTGAGCCTGAGATGGAGGAGATGCCTGCACAGCAAGGTGAAAGCAAAGGCACAGCTGAGAACACAACATGCAATCAAAGCCCTGCCCACAGAGCAGCCTTGTTACACTCACAGGAGATGACTGTCAAAAATCTACCAGGGTCATACCCATTAATCATTCTATTTAGCTGATAAGCAGGCAGCTTGCTGACTTAATTACATGTAACAGCAGCCTTAAAATTCCTGCACTTGCATAGATGTTGACAGCACCACAGATTTGTATTTGGGCATTCTTGTTACTCAAGCGACTTCCGAGCCGAAACATTAATTACACTTCCATAATTATTGTACTGACAATTAATCTGAAATTCTGTGCTGAACAAGGAATGTTTACTTTTTTTATCCAAATTGACATATTTGGTTTATTCCCTCAGTCACAGATGTACAGCCACCCCTTCGTCAATCTGGACTAACTGCATTATGTTAATTAGAAAAGAAACTTTAATTTATTTCCCCTGTGTGCCCAAAGGAATCAAGGGGACATGGTTGCTAAGACACATTCCTGTTAAAAAAAAAAAAAAAAAAAAGTATTTTTACATATTCACATCCAGCAATTGCTGATTATATACTGAAAACAAACTTCTGTTAACAGAAAGCAGCGAACTAAATTTTAATAATTAAAGGTTATTGTGTAAAGCTGGAAGAATTTAATAAGTCAGAATTTAAGTTGTGATTAAAACCAGTAGGCCTGGCCATTAAGCTTGGCAGCTGAGGCTGAAATGTGTGCTGCAGTAAAAGAAATTAGGCACAAATACTCAAAATTGGCTATTATTTTTCTAATTATTTTACCACCTCCTACTATTTTTTTTAACTACTAAAAACTTATAAAATCTACAAACCTTAATTGTTCTATTCCACTGCATATAGCACACACAAGAGACAATTTCCTTAGGTAAATATTTACTTGTCTGTAAATTGCTTAAATTTTGATGAATCTTATATGTGTAATTCCTTTTTTAATTTGAATAGTAAATAACATATGAAACTTTCTTTTAAAAAAATAGCTGGATATTGAAAACATTTCTCACAGTGCACCTCCAAAATACCCCCAGTTCCTGCAGTTTCCCATCACAGTGAGCCTGTATTGCTTTGAGCTGCAGACTCAGGCAGCAATGGGAGCTTTAAAATTCAGTTTTTGGTTCTCTGGCTCATCATTTTTCCCTTGAAGTGTGAGCAGTGTCCAGTAAGACCTGTTAAAATCCCACATAACACACATGCAGCAGTAAATGAGCAATATGAAAACACACTGTTCAAACTCATGAGTTAGGTGTTACATTAATTACATCAGTAACGTGGAGAACATATGGCACTTGGAAAGTATCAAGAATCAATGCTCTTAATCTGGTAATATCTCTTAAATTTTATCCATTATTTCAGAATTAAAGCTTTATTAATTTAATCCTCATAAATAATTCAACTTTGACTGTCTTCACATGTCTTATGTTTTTGCCTTTATAAAATTTGAAAGGATATGTATTTTAATGGGATATTGGTTCCTGACTTCCTGTGGCTTTTCTGACAGCCTCAACCTAAAAGCATTTTGAATGAATATATTTTCTGTTCCACAGGCTGAATACTAATACAATGGTTGCAACAATACTTAAGCATACAATTTTTAAACTATATTTTCCTTATTAGTCTCTACAACTTTTTGTCCAGAAGAGTTTAGTACAAACTCTCTCGCCATTAAAGTAAAACAATCCAGTAAAGTTTGTAACAGAAAAGTAGGATTAATGTCCAAAAATTCAACATAATTCTTGCAGTTTTTTTTCCTGGAAGCCTGTGCTATCCTTTGTGTTATATCAATGTACATTAGTGCTAGATTGGTTAAAAGGGATTCCACTTCACAGTTTATGCCTTGTCAACTTCCCACACAGCCACACTGCTTGAGGAGAGCAAATTGTGCATTTCCTTGTCATTTCAGTGCTGCTGTTGTTTGGAGTCACTCTGGCTCCAAGCAGCAAACAGAAATCACATCCCTCTGTTATTCACTCCTACCTGTGCATCCCCCCAAAGAACTCCAGAGTTCTTCCCAAAAACCAGAATGAATGTAAGCAAAAAAGACACCACCTAGGAAAGGTTCAAATGAGGAATATAGGTACATCTTCTGTGATGCTTTTCCCTAGATTGAAACTTCAGATGGAAGAATTGTATTAACATAGAAGTTTCCAGCCAGAGAAAAACCTCTGAATTGCAGTGTGGCCTCACTGAATAGTGGCCACTACTAGGTGAGCAATAATTAGCTTCTTGTATCAATTAACTTCATAAATGTGTAAAGAAAGAAAATGTACAAATTTATATACCCATATATAATATTTTTATAGTTATTTTAGGTGCATTTGTAATTTTACATATTTATATCTTCATGAAAACAAAGGGCATAACTATGAAACTAGTCAAAATGAATTTGACTCAAGAATGCCCAACTGTGTTCAATCATGAAATTCTAGGTTAACCTGGACTATATTATTTACTTTATCAGTGGAAGCAAGACATGGCAAAGTAAATCACTTTCTCTAAACTTTTTCTCAGTAAGATGAAGGCTGCTGAGGTAAATGAGCACAACAGCAGGCCCAGTGCTGCCAGCAAACCTCAGGAAGTGTTGGTGGTGACACAGATGACACTGACAGGCTGACACTGTAAATTAATTTACAATTAAAGGATTTCTGATACCCTGATCATCAAGTCAGACGGTCTGCAATGAGCTGTTTGTGCTGGAGGCAGAGTGAGACACATGTACAGGCACGTTTGACATCTATTTTGTGACAGGGATAGAGGGATGGAGACATTGGGGACAGGGACACTGGATGGAGTCATTGGTGTTGGGAACAGGGGGATGGA
>JANRMJ010000026.1:16106185-16124992 GCA_025584955.1 Alethe diademata
TCAGGCGAGGGTCGTTAGGCAAAACAAACGAGAGTCTTTCAGACGGACTCTCACAGGTGCCTATAAACCCACAAGACCTATTTCAGGAATGCCAAGATAAAGAAGTGAGGGAAGCCTAATTCTGATGCACTTGAAACAAAGTTCACTGTCTACAAGAGATTGAATCCCCACTCATTTCACCTTAGATATATCCACTAACCTCACCCACAGATCATTTCTTTAATTCTAAAATGAGTCGTGACTTATTTTCCTTCAAAGCTAAAAAGATAGCAAACATCTGCATGCTATGAGAAGGAAAAGTAAATACTGAATAAATGTTGAGAGGAAGAAGGTCTGAGACACCAGAACAGCAGATGTGATCTTTTTAATTTGCTGAGGTCCACCAGAGGATGTTCCTTGAAACTCCTTAGCAGCAGAAGGAAGTTATTTCAGGTCTCTGGAGGAAATTGGTTAATTCATTTTCATGACATTTAGTGTCATACTCCTGCTGAGAAACACACATTTTGTTGGAAGGAAATAATTCATTAAAGCAAAGCATATAATGTTATTCTCATCTTCCAGAGTTTTTGTACAGAGACAAATCCAAATCCTGGTACTTCTCAGGCAAAATATATATAGACCTGTGTTTTGGCTGCCAGCAACAGAGACATTGGCTGTGCCTGGTACTTCTACATCCAGTCTTGGAGTTTTCCAACTGGAATTGATGCTGACTTGTGCTTGGCTGTAGTGTGGACAGCATGCTCTCAAGAAGGCCTGGAAAAGAGAAACAAGGCTTCATGCCAGCAGCAGGAGAGGTTCATATCCAGGGAAAGGCTTCCCTAAGGAACAAAATCCAGAGTCGTCATTAGTAAAACCATCAGGATCAGTTTAATCCTGTGCTCAGCACTGGTCCAGACACAGAATCCAGGGCAGGTTGACAAAAAGTGACAAATCTCAGTGCTGCTAACTGCAGGGCCAAGATATGTGAGACAAAATTTTGCAGCATTTGCCAGAACAGGGTTTAAAATAGCCTTTTTTAGAGTCTAGATTCCATTGCACCAGCACAAGAGCAGAAAGGATAACCACAATATGATGCACGAAGAAGAATTAATATCCTTTTTCTTAGCAATCTGAGTGTCTTCTCCAGGGTAAAATAGTTTTTACCTGATATCTTCAGTTGAAACTGCTGTGAACTCCTGAGTACCTGGTCTTTCTGGAAACTCCACCACTGCCACTGTAAGGCTAGGAAATGGCAAAAGAATACAGCAACATGACTGCTCTTCCAAGCAGCAAGAAGGAGGGATTTTTTGAAAAGCCATGGCATTTATATAAGGGAGATAATGAAAAACAAAGTAGAAAAGACTCAAGAAGGCAACACCTTATTGAAAACATGCTTTGTGCAAAATATCAGCAACACCTCTTTGAAAATACGCTTTGTGCAAAATATCAGGAGACTCACAGGACTCGGTGCTCAACACCAGGTGTCTGTCTGTGTTTTCTTTCTACCTTTCCTTGTTTTGTCTCTGAGAAAGATTCCCAGCCTGGGGAAGATCCAGGCTGGAGGTAAGAAAAGTCAATGGCCTGGGAAAAAAACAGATTAGGTTTCTCCACCAGCCTTCAGCAGTGTCCACACCCTTCTCTGAGCTCCCAAACAGCGAGGCAGCACAGGAATTAGTCAGATACTTAAAAGGCTTGAATATCAGTGAAAACCCAAATGGAAGTTCTGCTGCAGGGCAGTCCATAGCACTGTGAGAGCTTGTTAGGACAGTCTGCTACAAAGGGTGAGTGCCTTGATGATGAATAAACCTGTCTCGTGGTTATCTGCCACTGACAGCAGAGGCTCAGCCCTGCTCTTGAATCCCTGCCCCTGTGCTGGAGCTGACAATTGACTGACTCTGCAGTTAATTGGTTAACGATGGCAAACTGCAAGGAGCTGTTGTTTGTGTCCCTAAGGGCTTTTGATCCCATGGCTTTATCACAGGAATTCCTCCTGCAGCCTGCAAATGGGCCTCCAGTGCCTTCCACATGCAGCTGATATTGTTAAGATCCAAGAAGTCCTGTTCAGACAGGGAAACAAAGGCACTTTGCACTTTCATACTCCCTGTGAGTGTTCTGAGGATGTACAAAAGCCAGAGGGACAAAATTAGGCTTCAGGAAAATAAGATTTAGAAACTCTCCACAGCAGATTGAGTAAATTGAGACTGTTGTGAGTTCAAATGCTACTGAGAGAACTGTTTGCATTTCTTCGCTACATTTTAAAAACAGTCTAGTAAAAAATTTTTTTAAAAAATTAATAAAATACAAGGCTTTCCAACTACATACCAAGATTTTTAGCTATTTGCTTACTGCCCAAGGAGACAAAGCCAATCTTCTAAACAGCTGGGCTGTGATCCAGAGCCAGAAATCAAAACTCATTTTATTACATTTCTTTCCCTCAAAATTTTGAAAGAATGTTTGTCTCAGTGTGATTCAGAGATGAGCATTTCTCAGAAGTGTTTTTTTTCCCCTAGGAAAGGGGTTTGCTTTTCTAAAGAAGCTCAGACCATTAGCAGTGTCTTTAGCAACCTTGTGTTTTCTTTCACAAGCTTCCCCACACCCTGGCTGGAGCTGCTTTTGTGTGGATAATCTTACAAAAACAATGATGCTAACAGTGTATATATAATTCAAACAATTAAGCCACTGCAATGAGGGGAGAATGATGTCTCTGTGTGTTAAATCATATTTGCAGTTTGGGTACTGTCCTGCATAATAGATCTGAATGGTGCAGTGTTTTGTCTGCCATAAATAGCAGCTTTTACTTTCTTTGCAGTTCCACTATATCAGCCCTGCACTAGGATAAACAACACACCATAAAAGAGCAGAAGGCACAGTTAAGATAGAATCATTATGCAAATAGGTTATGGCATGCTTTATATGAGAACAGCTTCCCTAAAGAGACCTAATGGGATGACTGACCTATAAAGCATTTAATTTGTTGTTAGCATTTCATTTAATTGTCTTTCAGTTCCTCTAGGAATAAAACTTTTAATTGTAAAAACTTCCAAATGACATAATGGTTGATTTCTCTTTCTGTAACTAACAGGTTCCTCTCATAGTAAAAATAGCTTGCTGTGATTTCCAACTGTAATTTTTAAATTCCGGTATAATTCTGGTGCAAAAGTTTGGATGCTAGACTTCAGCTGACAAACCTCTATTAGAAGAATGTTATTCTAGAAATGTTAATGAGAGGCATCTTGAAGAAAGACTATATATCTTGATATACAGGTATACAACAGATGATCAATTTTTCTCACTTTTGACCTTTGAGTGGTAGACTCAGGATCCATAGTCCTAACAGGATTGATTATTGTGTGAAGGTTACATACAGCAAGGGGTAAATAGACTATATCAATAAATCTTCATTTTCTTTGGCCAACTACTAAAGATTTAAAATCCTTACAATAAAAAAAAATCCAATGGCATGTAGTATTAATTATCAAGTTTAAGTAAAGGGACAGTATAAATATCATATTCTGAGATGCATTGCCTTTTTCAATAAAAGCCTTCAGGTTTTTGAATCCAAGATAAATTGGATTTTTTTTTTTCATAGAGAAGGAAATGTTGTGTCTCCAAAGGCAGGCCTGGAGGCACCTTGTAGGATATGAGAAAGTAAGAGGTTGTTCCTCTTGGGAATTTGGTTTCAGTTTGGGATTTTTTGGAATGATGAACATGACCAGAAAGGCTGTTCACAGCACCTTGGGTTACATCAGCAAGAGAAAAGCCACAAAGGTCAGGGAATGTGGTCTTTCCAACCCTTTAGGTACTTGTCAGGCCACTCCTGGAATGCTTTGTCCAGCTCTGATCCCCCAGTTTCAAAGAGACAATAAAATATGGAAAAGGTGCAGCAGAGAGGCACCAAGAAAATCAGACTTTAGGAGGGCTTGGCATGTGGAAGGAGGATAAAGGAATTTTTACTCATCCAAGAGCAGAGAAGGAAAAACCAATCCCAAACTTCCAGTAGCTAAGAGGTAACTCCAAAAAGGATGGAGGATAAGAGGGAATGGAATTCAGCTGCTCCAGGGGAAATATTGGTCTGGAATAACAAAGTTCATTGCAAATAACAACAACAATCCTGGAATAAGTGACAGAGAAGTGGTGGAGTGTTCCTTGCTGGAAATATCCCTGCCTCAGCCTGACAGGGATAACCTTTCAGCAGAAGGTTGGACCAGATGGGCTCCAGAGATGCCTCCCAACCTACATTTTTCTCTCATTCTAAAAATGCCTGGTGTTCTGCTATGACATTTCTTCCTACCCAGCCTTTTTTAAAGTACAAATTCTTGTCTGAAATTTATACTTCATTTCACAGTCTCGTATCATGCTGTTAATTTGATTATTAAAAGAAACCACCTTTCTACAAATTGAACAAATTTGCCAGTCCTCAGTCAAACATTTTATAATGATTAAGATGTGACAAAGACCAGAACTGTTTGGCATGGATTTTGATGGATATGTTTTAGATGAATGGATGTGTTTCAGTTATTGCTACAGAGAATATTAAATCTAAACACAAACATAAATAGAAACATATTTTAAAAGGTCAGGGCAAAAGATTCCAATTCTAACCTCAAGCAAGGAAAAAACCCCAATGGTATTTTTATGAAGCCTTTTCCGAATTCTAAAATAATGATATAAAATTGGAAAGAAGTGCACACAAACTTTTAAAAATTAAAAAAAAAAAAAGAAGAAGAAGAAGCAGCTTTTAGTATTCTGTTAGCATTCTTTTCCAGGAAGCTGTGAAACTCATGCATTTTCATTTAGATGCTTCCATCTTAACCTTTCCTTATGTGATTGCACCCTTAAGCAAAAGTGTCTAATGTATATTATTTTAGCCATTAATTTCCCATTTCTAGTGTTACTATACCTCAAAATGACTCACTGTGGCCAATTCTTAAATATTTTGTGCAGCATAATACCATGCTCAACCAGCAATTCAATCACAGAAAAAATTAAAAAGATTAAACTCCAGAAACATCACAAGTTTATCAACCCACTCCTTTCTAATTATATGAAAAATTTTGGAACAAAACAAAAGAAAACAAAACCAAATAGCACCTTTTTTAAAATCTACAAACCTTACCCACATTTTGGAATTAATCCACATTTCTGAAAGCGAGGTTAAAACACACACATTGCTTTTTATAATCTAATTTTAAAGACTAACTTAAGGAAGAGAAACTAAATTAAATGAAAAGGAAGAGACACTGAGCTGGTGATGCTAAGAATAAATATAGAGTTCCCAGCAATGGGTGAAAGGAGCAGTAAAATTTCTTGGAGATGCTACCAAAAATACTAAGGCCTCAGAATATACCAGATGCAAATTCAAAATCTTGTAACACTTCTGGGCTTCAAGTGCTGAGGACAGTGACAGCTGTAGTTATTTTGTTAGAAACTAAAATAGAAAACAGAGGGAAAGAAGACAACAGGTAGGATTTGTAATGTGGCTGAAGAGTGGAAAAAGTAGAAATGCATAATTTCTTTTTTTTTGTGTATGAGTTTCAGAATTGAACAATGGAGATAATTTTATCTAAAATTGTTGTTTCTTTACAATTTTACAAGAAATGGAGTGTAGCTATGGTGCTAATGGTGCTAATTTTAATTAAAAGTCTCTCAAATTGCACCTGTGGCCTTGTGAACACAGAGGTTTATGGGGCAGTGAAGGGTAACCATTGCGGATGTGATGTCAATCATCACATTAAAACAATATATTTCTATTTCTTACATTCACAGAAAGGGAAACAATTGGCTGATTAAGCAAAAAATGAAGAATTAGAAGAGATTTTTACAAAAACCAGTTGTATCCAGTTGGAATGCACTGACAATTCTATCCACACACAGATTTAACTTTAGCAAAGATACCTTCCTCCTGGAACAGTTTTTGTTATAAAACCTGATGCAATTCACAGTGGAATGAGTGGAAAATCACATTTGTTTAACTTCTGAATTAGAGAAGTTTTTCTTCAGAATAAAGCCACGCTCAGCTCTGCACAGATTAATGCTCCTACACTGATTTATATTCCAGTCCCTCAGTGAAGCATCTGTTCCATTTCTCCATATCATATGTGTGTTAGGCATAGAGCCTCAGGGCTTTTAACTACAACAAATCCAACGTTGATTTTCCAAGCCTCTTGCTACTGAGGCAGTTTTCCATTTCACAACAACTTCCTCTTAGATTTATGTCCTTTAAAATGTATTTGCCCTCTACTAATCAAGGGTGTTTGGAAATCTCTCTGATTGCTTTCCCCATGATCATCATCTCGACTGTCCCCTCAGATAATCCTGTTTAGTTCAACTATCTCAGACATTCAGGGAAAAATATGGCTCAGTTTTGCCACAAAAAGTCTGCACACTCCTAATTCTGCTTTCACAGCTTTAAACAAGCAATATTTTTTGAGTTAGTATCACTTCTGTTCAAGCAAAGAGAAGGACAGAGAGATTGAGAACTAAGCATCTTTCCAGGTCACTGCTTGAATTATTTCCACAGCTGGATGTTTCAGGCTGTGTGTTATTTGTCAGAAGTTAAGCAGAATGAATATTTTATAGCACAAAAGGACCTTGCACTGTGTATGACAGCACAGGGTGTCAAAGCTACATGGTATTTGTTTTTATATGTGAGGAAACAGATCTCCAGTGTAGGAACTGTAAAAGCTCCTTCACCAAGGCATCTCTCTTAGGAGCTGATTTAAGACCGAGTAACAAACTTATGTGGAACTCCAGGTCATATAAAATCAATCCCCAGCTCCTAATGTGAGACATTGTTCTTTGGGATTTGCACTGCAGGATTAACACACAATTTTCCTGTGAAAAGAACAAAAAATATAGTAATTGATAAATCTCACTCACTGTTCCTAACCTAGAACTAGAATAAATTGCTCAATATTAGGGTGAACAGCATGTAAAAAAACCCCTCCAAATTATGTAATGTTTGATTTTACAATAAATTTCAAGGTTTTTTTTTTTTGTTTGTTTGTTTTTTTTAATTATATTTTCTTGATTTCTTATGTTCTTACAAATATTCAGTCATGGCTGTTTCATAAATACATGTGGGAGCTAACACTGCAAACTAACAGTGAGCTAACTAATACACACAGTGAAATAACATCACAGTCAAACCACAGGCAGGTCATGCTTCACTATACAATATTTAGTTTAGAATTTCACCTCTTGAAAGTTTATGTATAAACTGCAATCAAGCATCATTCCTTCCACTGGATCGTTTTTCACATCTCTCTCTGAGCAGTGCTTTCTCAAGAACCACTTGGAAACCTGCCAGACACCCACGGTGTTTTCTGTGTAAGTACAGATGCAGAGTTTCAGCCATGATCTTGAAAACTTATTGAAAAATAAGAATTGACAAAGGGAGAGGATTGCAGCATCAGTCCTGCAGGTTTTAGTTAAATTTACAGGCTCCAGCAGATGTTTAGGCTGCAACCTTTCAGAGATGTATGGTTCATCTCTCATGAGTTATTTCATGAATTATTCTGTGATCAAGCAAAGACTTCTTGAGACATGAATATGAGAAGAGCTATCACAATCACAGAAATCTACAAATCTGAAAAACACTTATTAAGAAGTGCTGTCATTATCACAATAAATTCTTTCCTCTTCTTTCCTATTACTTCTGATTACTCCATTTTGAAAGCAAGGGACAGACATTCTCAGCAGGCTGAGTATTCCACTTGCAGGAGGACAGAGACACTTTGTGAAAAGATGTCTATGAGTTATTTAAATTATGGAAGGATGCATGGAGGCTAAAGTCTATATTTGTATGGTCAGGATAACAGGTTAACAAAAAAAAATCAAATTACTTGGCAGAAATTTACATTTAACTTTGCATGGTATTAAAATTAAGATGCAAATTATGTAAAAAAAAAATGTAAAATTAAGATGAAAAGTCAGTCTTTAGAAAGAATATTGTTAGAATCTGCTTATCATGGGTTAAAGTCTAAGGTTAAATTTCTGTGATTCTACAGAAAATTCATCTGATTCTGAGCTGTAGCCAATATGCATAACACTATTAAGGGCCCATAAAATGAATCACAAAATTTATTTTCTTTATTAAAAGGATGTAAAATGAAAAGTTGACTTTCAGCCTTTTTCTTATTAACTCAATGCATGGAAGAATAATCAAAAAGCATATAAGAACAAGAACTTCCTTGCCATATTTTGCTGGCAAGAAAGGAAAACTAATAGTAAGAGGGAAAATGCTAAAATACAAATACTGTCTTAATAGTCTGAAAATGAAAGGTTTTATATATTTCCCTGTTTCTTCAGGTGTGTTTTATTTCTTAGAGGAGAGTAACAAATTTTTATAACTCAGGCTGAAACTTCATACCCTATGAATGCCGTTAATGATAGAAATTAATAAACTGAAATATAAATCAGTAATTTTGAAATCTGGTCACGTTTGAGCTTGCAAGACTGAACTTTGGGTAATTTTTTCAAATATTGCCACATTTCAATGAAGAGATAAAGACCCATATTCTAAACACAAATTCAGAGTAAAGGTTTTTTTAAATTATGGCCCCTTCCTGATACACAGGAGCATGGACAATATACAAATGTGTCCACCTCCAGAAATCGGATTTTATTCTTAATCACACAGGATTTAATATGGCAAAGCTACAAAGAAAAGCAGAGTGGCACTTGGTGGCTGCAAAGAAAACAAGGAAGAACATCAGAAGTTGAAGAAAACTTCTAAATGTGACCTCCAGTGCCCTTCCGTGTGCTTGGATGTGCCCATCACTTATATGGCACTACTAAAAATGTAAAAGCTATATTGGGATGAGGCTAGAAGGGTGAAATATTAGCTGAGAAAATGACAATGTTCTTTGTTGGTGATTTATTCTAGCTTCAGTTAATGTGTTTTCTTAAGCTTTTGGATCGTGTCATCTTCATTCTCAATTTTTAAGTTTCAGACATGCAGCTATATTATTAAAAATTCCTTTTGATAGAATTAGACTATCATTACCAGGTAATGAGAAGAACATTACTGACTTTGTGAGGAATTATGTCTACCAGGATTTTCATCTAAATTAAACTTTGGTCTGACTTAAAAGAATAAATTGTCTCTGAAGTCTACCGTTTCCTTGGTGATATTTTTTATTCTTGTGTCATAATGCGAGCAGAAGAAACATTTGAAACTTTGGTTAGATTACTTCCTGAGACTGCAAACATGGGAAGATCACACAAAAATTGAATGATGCCAAGTGAATGGAGTAGAGACTATGCAATTATGGTTAAAGTAGGATTAAATTAGTAAAGGTTAAGTGCAAACCTGACATGATAGAGCGGGAAAAAAGGAAAGGAAAGATTTCCCTGTGCTTCTTTTCATCACTCATACATGTAAGTTCTCCAAGTCATAGATATTTTATAAAGATCGTATATATCAGCTATGAAAGTGCACAGAGAACTAAATGACTGTGCTTTAAATGACAGAAACTACTAATAAACACATATTGAAGAAAGAAAGAAATGTTTTTTTCATACTACATACAATATTATAAAATCCAGTTGTGTGTCACACATGGGTAGAAGGGGAAATGGAAATATCATAGAATAAGTTTGGGAGTCCAACAGAGCTATGTATCAATTCTTTTTTTTTTTTTTTTTACATTCAAGGACTTTCTTTGAACTTCTATCATTATCTGGAATTTGTAATAAATAAAACAGCTATAGTCACTACCTTGTAGAAAATCCATACACCAAAAGACTTCATGAATAGAATAACCTATTCCACAGTAAGAAATCCAATCCTAAGAACTTCTTCACATACTCAGTACCCATTCAAAGGGGATAAAAATTGTGTGAAAATTTAATAATTTTTCAGAAAGAAGAAAGAAATCAGGAAGTATACTTCATTACTTTAAAAATATATTTCATTACATTAAAAAATATATTTCCAGAATATATTTCATTACATTAAAAAAATCTGCTGTGAGTAGAGAGCCTTCAAAACAGGTTAATCTGAAAAAAAACAATATCTTTAAGGAAAGGCCTCATTTCAATATTTATACTGACTAATATCAATGGCATCAACACTTCTTTGGGGAGAACCTCGTGGGTTTACCTTAGAGGATGCTCACCACACGTGAGAATGCTCAGCACACCCTCCTTTGTATCTTGAGAGATTTCCAGAAGCAGCACTGCTGAAAACACAGATTTATTGCTGTTTTTTCAGGACAGTTTGCCAGGTTGTGTCACCCACTTGTATCTGATCAGAGCCAGCCAAGTCTTTAAGGATCCTTGTGTAGAACCACTCTTGGCAGGGCAGATGATTCTCCATCACATCGACATTATTTTATGATGATGTGCTACAATTTCAGTCGGGAAAGGTCAGAGCTGGCACAGAGAGAACAGTGAATTATTATTCAGAGGGAGATGCCACTGCAGCCCATAAAGCATTCTACCATTAAGGCAAAACCTACAGCCAGAGAAGCAGCAATCCCACAGTCCTGTGGTGTTTAACTCCTGCCCCAGCAGGAAGTGCGAAAATAATCCCATTTTCAAAATCTACAGTTCTATGTCTTTTTATTATCTCCTAATTAAAGCAATAAATAATCATTTGATTAATAACAGCTAAAGCCACTGTCCAGCCTTGATTTTTTCCCCCTGTAGACCAATAGTCTTTCAAATACTAATGAAGTATTAATTAAAGGGGTTTTTTTAAGACCAGGACAGAGAGACTGAAAATTAGCCAAACATATGCAATTATTGTTCTGCAAATATGAACAAAAACATCCTACATTTTAAATTTTATGTGTTGAGAAATCTGAGAAGACAGCTAATACTTAATAAATCAACCTTTTACAGAAGAAGAGCTCAATCAATATTCTAAGACAATTATTCACCCGGCTGGAAACATTTGCACTAAATTTGGAGGCCCTGGGCTGTTGGCTTGTGTGAGGACTCAAGGTAATTTTCTAGATGAAATATTCATTTCTTTCAGAAGAATTTCTACTTCATGAGTTGAAATGACAAAAAAAAAAACCCACTTAGTTGTTAGGATCTATGTCTGATATGTCCACAGCTGAACATTTACCTGGGCTTTGCATCCATCCCAGCAGGGAAAAGGAAGGGATCCACAGGGTCCTATTCAATCACAGCTTGAAAATAATAAGAAATAGTTTAAAAGAATGCTGCTAAATAAATGGAAGTTCTTGGTTGTCTTTACTTCATCATCCCAAAACGTCTCCCCAAATACCATGGGCTGTTTAATAATTTCCTGCTTATTTTGCCCATGAAATGAACGTTTCACTGAAACGGGAGTGATTTTGCTGAATAATTTGCTGCATTCTAAGTTGTGGTTTTCCCCTTAAAAAGTGTACCTTCATAACATATTTTATTCTTGTGTATAAACTACTTCAAAAATCTTCTGTAATAGTAAAAATAAAAAAAATCTTCAAATTTCTTGAAAGCCTTCAATTAGTGGAATACATTCTTTTCATAGAATGCATTAAAAAACATTATCTTTCCATTTTTTCAGCATCATTAGCACATTTCTTAAATTCAGTGTCCATCTTCATTAACAGAATTGTCATAACTGTTTAGCAGAAATATCATTTTAAAAAGAAGCCAATCCTAGTTAAAAAAATCAAGCATGAAAAATACTTAAATTTCTTCCAAATTCCATTTGGGGAGCAAAGAGCCAGAGTTATTTTATTTATTCCTGAGAAACAGAAAAAGAAACAAACAAGGAAGGATTTCTCTGCAGTTATCTGGTGCCTGGAGAATTTGGGACCATTGAAGATGTCAAGATAAGATCTTAGGCTTTAAAAGATTTCTGTGGAGCACAGAGGACTGAATACACCTCAGATAAACCAAGTCTCTATAGAGTCAACACATCCTTACAACATTTCAGGATCAGAAACTAATTTACTCATCAATTCCACTGTGGAGAATTGAGTTACAGGTGCCCCTCGTAGTTCAGACTTCTGCATTTTTCTTAAAGTATAGATAAAATCTTCCAACATATCTGAACTAAATAATAATAATAATAATAATAATAATAATAATAATAATAATAATAATAATAAAATTACTGCCTGAATGTGCTAATAAACATTGTTAAGTAGGGCCAGAAAGACCATCTGTGCCAGAATTGGAGAGGAATGGTTGAAGCTCAATCTAAACAGCAGCATCAAAGTCTTCTTTTACCTTGCTGGAGAATTTCTTGTATTTAAACACGTTGTGGTTTCTCCAACTAATCACTGGGTTGATTTTTTTTTTCCCTCTGTCTTTAAACAGAAGGTTCTCTGGATGAATCAATGCTTCTGGTGATGGTGAAGCAGCCAAGCCCAGGATGCTATGGAGCAGGAAGGGGTTTTTGCCAGCATGAGCTGCAGTATTTGGGAACTTGGAAGCCATGGAAGAAAAGGCACAAATGTCACAAATCTGAGTGCTTTAAATAATGTGCGGCCTAATATACTGCTCTAAAATATTAAAAATTCAAATTATCAATGATTTCTCTTATACCTGTTATATCAGGATGTTTCAGCAGTTTCCATGGGGGCTGCAGTGACAGCTGCTCCAAGTTGCTGATCCTGACAACTGCACTGCATTGGCTGTAAATCTGGAGAAAATGCACCCCTAAAAACCAGCTGGTTACATAAGGGAGAATCCACAAAAGTGTAGAAAGATACTAAAAGAGATGCTAGAAGCTTAGTTTTACGATTAAGATACATATGCCAAAATATATATTACTCATTGTATGTTGTAAAGACAAAGTAAGTAGGATATGAATTCACATCCTATGTTACAACACAGTATTTATGGGTAAGCTGCCTTATTTCTAACATGGTAACTTCAAAATCCATCAAGCTTTACTCCTATGGTGATACCAGGGAAAAATTTAAGGAATGGAACCCTCTGAAAGAAAGACTTGTTAAAATATTTATAATCTATTGTAATTTAAAATATCTGTAATTTAAAAACTCTTTATAAAATATAGAGTGATAGTAAAAAAAAAAAATCTTATTGTCATTATAGATCTATGAAGCACAACACAGATCTCTCCAAAAGCTGTTCTTTTACTGCAAAGATAATCTGTATAAATATCTGAATTTGTTTTGTTTGCTCTGACAACCCAGTTTATTTTTCTGAATGTTACACTCTACATTTATGGGCAGCAGAAAGACCAACTTCATTCTGTTCTGAGGCCAAAAAGGCACAGATCACTCAAACCTGCCACAAACATGCCTTGGATAACCTCATCATTCTTTCTGAAATTAAGTTCAAAACATAACAATTTGGGTGCTGCATTTGGAAAACCATAAATAAACCATATTTATGAAAATATCTGCTTCATCAAGGTAATTTCTTTCAATGTGCTTTTTATGGCTGATCTCCCCTAACCAAAATGTCCTTTGCATAGCACAATTTGGTCTGATTTTGTGGGAAGACTATTACACTTTTACCAGACCTCTCTGAAAATTAGCTCCATCTTACCGTTTGCTGTCTGCTGTCTCCTAGATCATTTGGGTTTTAAGCAAATGTTGAAGAGCCGCTTCCATTTTCTGTGAATTGCTGCCTCCCTGTTCGTGGTGCACTCCAAACAGATTTTGAAGCCTTGACTCCAGATTCCAAAGCTCCTTCACACTTAGTCCCCTGGCACTTCAATCACGTTGACTCCACTAATTAGTTTCCGTAATTTCTCCGTCTGCTTTTTTGGAATTAGAAACTTTGAGCTGCCAACCTGGTGTTGTTTTCCCTTCTCTTTAACTGGCAATGCATTGATTTGTGCTGATTCGCTCCCAGGTTGTTCTCTCTGACCTGCTGCTGGCACAGTGGCTGCCCAGTGAGGGAATGTGATGTGCTCAGAATTCCCAAATTTTGGGGCACTCCTGGCTGCGCTCGCTCCAGCCGGGACGTGCAGATGCCAACGTCTGCTGTAATGACACAGAGCCTGCTAGAATTCCTCTCCCCATAACATTAACAATCCATTCAAATCTGTCCATAGAAAGTGGAGCAGAACAAAGTGCTGGCTTAGAGAATTCTCCTTCACAATCTTTCCCCACCATTGGTTTTCTGATTCCTACCTCTATTGGGTTGGGTTTTTTCTAAACCAGTCTGCCGCTGCCTCTATTTCTTCCTTTAGAACCCAACTGCTTAAAAAGCAAGGGCTCTTCAATCCCTCTCTTCTAGTTTTGATACTCCTTAAACAATGCTTTATTATTTTCCAGATGATTTTTTTTAAACTAAAAATTGTTTGACATTGGGAAAAAAACAGCAACCCAAAATTGCTTGATTCAGATATTGCTGCCCAGGAACATGAACTCGTTTTCACTCATTCAGGGAAACTTGAGCTCTGGCTGTATCTATAATATTTAGTATGGCATTCAGACAGTGTTGTGGCTTGAGTTTTTTAATATTATTAAAAATCTTCCCCGAAAAGTTTAAATTTGAAACTACTTTTGAAGGACTTGAGCAAGCCTTCTTTCACAGTACAAACAGGAGAAGGGGTGTGTGCACTTCATACCACATCACAGATATATTTATGGCATACACCATGCTCTGTAGGTATATTTGAGGGACTTTCTTATATAAGTGTGTGTATGCGTGAGAAACTTGGAAAGAATATAATTTAAATGCATTCAGATTTTTTCTGGTTTATGAACAGAAAGGAGAATGAATCCTCCAAACTGCCCAACCATTAAATGTGTTTTTTAAAGCCTCATTTTAACTACAATATTAATTATCTATGTTTCACAAGTCCATCTTCTACTCCACCTATTTCTGTTTTTTTTACAAGTTTCTGCTTTGAAAAGTGAAAACCTTATTCAATCTGGTGTTCTGCTTTAATATATAACAAAGGGAATAAGTCATTGTTATTTCTCACATCATTTTCTTTCTATTTGTATTCAACACACAACTGTGCTTTTTTCCCTAGTCTTTTGTTGATTCACCACCAGACTAATTCTTCCTTCGAAATAAATCTCATATTAATTTTATTCATAGATAGCCCATATAAAAGTTGTCTCAATGTTATTTAAAGCACATTAATGGGGCAATATATATTAACATAACTTATGCTACGTTTGTTTCCTTTTGGGGTTTTAAATCTAGCTAGCAACTGATTATATAATGAAAAACCATTTTGCAAGGCATTATTTTCTTGTGTTCTGATTTAGTTCTGTTCCAAGATTCTTTTTATCTTAGACCTCCATGCTGGCTCCAGGATAGGTTACTGTCCATCTGAGATAAACTATTAATTGAGAGAGCTTAGCATGCACATCACAGTTTAAAATATTTACATTTCAGCCTATCTTATCCTTCTGCATTTTAATATTGACCCAAAAACTTACCTCATGTAATTGATCTATAAATATCTCAGGATGAAACAGTCAATTCAATGGGAATCAATTTAAGATTTTCTTTTTAAGAAATTAAAAAATCCCCCATCCTGTACAACGTCTTTAACCTGTAAGTCTTTCTTATTGTCTTAATTTGAGTAACTTCTTTTTTTAAAAAAAAAGAAAAATTCGAAATCAAGCTTTATGCAAGTTCACAGTTTGGCAGCAGAAAGTGATGGTGAAACTGCCTTCATTAATTCTACTATACAACGGTATTGATTCTGAAACAGAGTGAAGGAGTGTGCAGAACATCAAGGGATGCAGAGCTGAAGCAAACCATGAAAATATAAAGAATTCACTCTTCAGGGCGATTTTTTTGGCAAAATAGAATTTGTTATTGAGAAGATCTAGAATCAAGTATAATGTTAGAATTGTCACAGGTATGGAAGAGGACAAAGTTGGAAAGCACAGAAAAAGAATTATCTTGCAATGAGCTGTGGTGAGAATGAGTAAATCCTTGAGTGGGATTGTGGCTGCACAAACAGACACTGGGGATCTGGGCTTGACATTGATTGCTCAGCTCCTTTTCAACTCAAAATGAATTCTCAAACACTGAGCTCCCATCCAATAGCAAGCATGTCATTGCAATTAATTTCATTTTAATTGCTGTTTCAGACAAAAAAAAAAATCACTATTAAAAAATTAAACCCAGTCCTTTTAAGCAGCACTGCAGAACATCAGCTGGTTGTTAATCTATTGTATCAGATCTATGCAACCCTTCACAAAACCAAAAATGTGTCTTCCATCATGGTAGCCATTTCATTCTCAGTTATCAATTATAAGAGACACTTTTAAACTCTCTGTATGCTGGGACTGCCCTTCCTGCATTTGACCACATTCTCCATCTTCCAGACTGCTACTTTTGTCTTCTATTTTCTCTTTTCCTCCTTTCAACTTAACAATTTTAACAGGGCAACCCTGTTGTTCACACTAATAAAATCCCACCTTAATATTCTTTAAAGAAATTGAAATTTATATGTGAGAGGGAAAAGAGTGATAAAAGAGTTGCAGAGAGTTTGAGAAAACTGTCATTGATACATTTGATTTTACATTTAAGGCCTCCAGCATTCTGGAATATGCTTGTGTGTAGTCTCTATGAAAAGACTCAACTCAAAATAGTATGGATACTTTCACAGAACATTTATAACAGAAAACAAATCTAAAGACAAAACCCTTTGCTAGAAGCAAGAAAGCTGATGTGGATTACCTGACTTCTCTTTCACTTCATTGGCAATACATGATAGCATACGGTTGTGACAGGAAAATAAAAGGAATTAACAAAGTGGTAACTGAAGACATGCTCCGACTTTAGATTCCAATTATAGCCCACATTGCTTAAAGCTAGGAAATGTGCAAACATCTAACACAGATGAAGGAGAGAGATCTAATGAAAAAGACAACATGACACGAGAACACCGAAGCAGAAGCAGCTAATTAAACCCATACAACTGCAAAGCAGATGAATTATTAAGAGAGGCAGAAGTTAGTGATAAACTTGTAGTGCTTTTCTGCTGAAAGACGGCTTAAAATTAAACAACCTGTAAGCACAAGTTATGTGTAGGGTTTGGGGTGGGGTAGTTATCATTGCATTTATTTTTTCCTGCTGCAACTTACTATACAATCCAAGCTACATATCAAAGATTTTAGCCCAGGTTTGCCTGTGGGCTGAAGGGTTTTGATAAAAAGCGTGTAATGCACACTGGGAAATGCTTCATTCTTTGGAAGAGAAACCTCTGACCACTGTTATTAACAGCAACAAAGCATCAGGGTATTTAAAAATGTTCATTTTGCTCACCATGAAAACTCATTCTGTGATTAAAATAATCTGCAAAACTTGACACTCAGGGATCTACTAATGATCTATAACAAAAGCAGTTTATATAGAAGAACAGACTCTGGGAATTTAGGGATCTGGCATGGATCATTACTACTGCTGATTTCTGCCACATGGAATGATTGCTTCACCCCAGTGAAGCAATATGGAAAAAAGATTAATTTAACCCTGGAAGGGTTTAAGGCCGGGTTGGACAAGGCTTGGAGCAATCTGGAAGGTGTTCTTTTCCAAGGCAGGGGATTTGGAACTTTGGAATTTAAAGATGATCTTTAAGGTCCTTTCCAACCCAAACCATTCCATGAACTCCACAGGCAGCATCTGCTGGAAAGGG
This sequence comes from Alethe diademata, assembly GCA_025584955.1. NCBI lineage: Eukaryota > Metazoa > Chordata > Aves > Passeriformes > Muscicapidae > Alethe > Alethe diademata. The sequence continues at coordinate 16,123,716 of JANRMJ010000026.1, forward strand.
GTGGCCAAGGGGCCTTGCTCAGGTGTGAGTGGAGGATCCACATCTCCAAACACAACAAGGATCTGGAACACAGACCTGTGTGGGGCAAAAGGAGCAGCTCTTTCCTCAGGACAATGGTTCTGTGATCCAGGAAGGGAAATTCCTGTGGGGGGAGACTGAGTTAGCACATCACCACCTCCCCCAGACACTCTAGGAGTCCTTTTTATGAGCACTTCTCTGCCATGGGCATCTACTTGTTCCCTCTCTATTTCTGAAAATATGTACAGACCTGAAAAATCTACATTCGTGATTTTTACGAACATGGTTAATTCATCATTTTTACAAATTTGCTGTTGATTTTTTTAAAATGTGCTGTAAAGTGTTTGAAGAACAATAAATACTTGCTTTTAAAACTTCCTACAGAGAAAGCTTTACATATGAAAAAATGAACCTTTTCTCAAATATCAAGGAGGTTTTCACGATGACATTGAATAAGTTGTTCCTCCCAATCTGAACAGTTACATGCAATTACTGTAGGAACAGATGCTTCAGTTGTTTCCCAGTAATCACTGTCTCTGACCTAAATTACTTAGTTCTTTGTTTCTGATCACGGTTACTGCAGAAATTGTCAAGTTCTTTTAAATTAAGACCCTGAAAATATCAAAATAGTCCTTAAAGCATTCCCTATACCCTTGAAAAAGTTATGTGTGAAAGATTTTTTTTATCATAAGTTTCTTCCTACACTAACTTTGCAGTGTGTTTGGTTTCCCCAGTATCCCTGAACATCTGCAAGCTCTAAACATAAAAAAGAAATCCATTTCCAAAACTGATAGAGCAGGAATAAAACTGCCAAATATCAGCAAAGTGCATTTTTACAGCAGAGAATAATTTGGGTTTACATTACCGGCACTTTTCAGCTAAAATTTGCGAGTAGCACTTTTAAAAGTACAAAGTATTAATTTAAGAGAATGTATATGGAGCCACTAAAGTTTCTCAGTCTCTGCTCTGTGCAGTTCTGGGCTCCCCAGCAAAGGAGAAACAGGGACCAGGAAGGGATTAAGGGGATGGAGCATCTCCCATACAAGTTAAGAGAGCTGGAACTGATGGCTTTTTGTGCTAAAAACAGTGGCCAGATAAAATTAAGGGAATAAAAGCAGTTATATTTACTGTGGGGCCTTCAGGTACATTTAGGGAAGATGGAGCTCCCCAGGGGCTACACCCAAAACAGATGACAGGTCATGGGTTTTCACACTTTTATAAGTTTGGTCCATTTGCATATTGGGGGTTAATCTCCCAAT
>JANRMJ010000026.1:16125075-16135274 GCA_025584955.1 Alethe diademata
GTGAGGTGTCCTTGATTCCCAGCCTGGAGAGGAATTGTTGTGTCTGCCCAAAATGAGAAAGAAGCAGCAGCTCACATTGGATATGGAGTTTAGAGTTATGCACTAAAGAATTACAAGATTACAAAGATATGAAAAATATAAAAGCTGAAATCCTAAGGCATCAGAACTGGTCATCCCCAAGGATCAGGGCTCAGGGTGGGTCACGGAGTGTGCAAAAACACCTGGTGAGAGCAGCTCTGGCCAGACTCTCCCCAGTGGTTCCCAAAAACAGGAGAAGAGGAAGCAGGTGCAGATTTAAACACAGCAAAGTGTACATGAGGAAAAGGGTTTTTTGTTTTAATTTGGTGAGTTTTGTTTTCTGTGAGAGTGGAAAAACAGGTGGCCTGGAAAGCTGTGGAGTTGCCATCCTTGAAAATCTACACAATCTAAATGGACACAACCCTAAACAACTGCTCTGGGTGAGATCATCTTGATGTTCGACTACACCTCCAGGGATCCTTTACTATTCAACTACTCTACTTCATTTCTTGTTTTTCTGGTTTATCATTTTTTAGCCTCTGATATTGTGGCTCTCTTTTCACACAAAGAATGCGTTATGAACAATTTTTATTAATAATTATAATTTTTTTTTTCAGGACCAACTTTGTTTCTCCTCAGTGTAGTAAAATATATTGCAATTAAAGACAACTACAAAATTGTCACTTGTTTTATAATCAGTAATATTTATAATTAGTTTTTAATTCTGTTATTAGACATAACCCAGACACAAAAACCCCACATAACAGCTGAACAGTATCAAATTAACTTTCATTATTAGGCAGATTCTCATTAATTTTCCTGAATTTAAAAAAAAAAAAAGGAGAACATTTATTCCTCTACATTCATCTAATATTATTGCCAACTGGAGCTGTTGCAATGATTCTTTTAATAAGTTATACTTAATTATCTTTTTATGCTTTTGAAAAAAGTCTGAAGAAAAACTTTCAGTACCTGAAACATAAACAATTAGGTGTTACAATGATCACATTTCACTGAAGGTGGAGCAACAGCCTTGAGATAAATGGAAAAGTATAAATATTTGAGAATACTCACAGGCACTGCCATTCTCTAGTGGGAAACTGGGAAATGCTGTCCTGTGCTGGGTTCCAGTATAAAAGAGATGGTCCAAAGTGAGGAATCAGTGGGATGGATGCTGTGGGAATCATGGATCAGCTCACCAGCCTCGGGAGCTGTGCACCAACTCTTCTCCCTGCCTGGAGGAGGCCATGGCCAACCCAAATTTACCTCCAAAATTTTATTGATATATCTTGACTGAACGTAATTTTAGCTGAATTAATCTTAGTACTTAGCCCTGGCTTGAGAAGGAGATGAAATGAGGGATCTCTACAACTCACCCCAAGCTCATTTTTCCTCCAGTTCCAGCTACACAATGCTGTATATTGAGGTATTTCTCAAATATTGATGCCTGTGCTCTAATTGAGATTTTATGGCTCACTTCCTTTTTTGGGGGCATTTTCACTGAAATTAATGCACATCTTACCTTCATTTTAAGATATATTCTTCCACACCACATCTCACCAGGGCCATTATGCTTTAACAGAGCAATTTTTTTTCCAAACTTTTTAAAAAATATCATGCCTACTTCTTTAAGATTTCTCCTCTATTCATTTATTCTTGAACAAATGAGCAAGATTCATAATTTCAGGTCTTTTTATTTTACTTTTCAAGGTGTAATGCATCATTTAAAAAGGAAATATAGCTCTAAAAGTTGCTGTTAAGGACCATGAAGCAGAAAAATAATATGTAGTTCCTTTGCAAGGTTTTTATCTTAACAGCATTACTAACTGTGACATTTATCCTGCTTAACCTCACCAAATGTACCCTGGGGAAATGTCAACAGAATCTTATGGTTTTAATACAAATGAATTATCAAAGAGTTTGAATAATGTAATCATCTTAATGTATTCAGTTTTTATAATGAACATCTGTTATGGGCAGAGAGAGGCAAAATGACTAGTCAATGCAACAATTAAATAAACAATTAAACTTAAAAATTACAAAAACCTGATTTTACAAATTTAACTGTTTAGAGAAACAAGCTGAAGAAACTGCCACTGAATACTCCTTCTATCCTTCATTTCTGCTGGATGCATTTTTTTCTTTGATGGCATTCATGTACATTTTTCAGCTGCTTGTTCTGGGTATAATCCTGTTTACAAAGACAGCTTGTTCCCCGGATAGAAATCTTCTCCCTTGAGTGATGCATATTTGTGTTCTTAAAGTTGCTGCCAAATCTCTTATTTTCCCTGCCTCTGCCAGTAATCCTTTTGCAGTGTATTTTCTGTCAACTCCATTTATTAAGAGGGTTGTTTTCAAACATCCTGCTTGCATACATTACTGGGATTCTGCTCTCTTGGGAATACATCCTCTAATTATCGAGATGGTCTAACAAATGTCTCTGATATTTACTGCTATTATATTTTATTCTGGCATTGCACTTTCCGACCTAAATAAAATATCTGGAAAATTGGCATGAATGATACATAATTTTGCAGTCTATACTCTTTCGAGCTACCCTTTATGAGTAATTCCAAGAAATCATGAATATTTTGTTAAGGAAATCATGCTGTCATTTACTATTCAGAAAATAAACATCTTGTTTTATCCGAGCTCCTGAATGACATTTCTCCCAATCTCCACGCTCTGAACCTTGTTCAGACACTGTAATCAGTTTGTTCTTTTGCTCCTGAAATGCTGTAATTTGAATATACTTTAGGAGCTCTTGTCAGCTTTCCTTTGCACATCCATAAAGACAGAACAGTTTAAGTTCTGAGTATGCAAATCTGGTATATTGAAATTATGCTCTCAGAATCCCTTGCCAGGTTGGTTCGAGGCTGGATTCATCTGCTTTTGCTTGATGGCTATTTGCTGTTCACAATTTGTTAAATAGGGATAATTCTAATTGCATTCAGAATAATATGTCAATGAAAGTGAAGGTTATCACATTATTAAAGGTCCAAATTTCTCTTAGATTAATCCCAGAATCATTGGGGCAGAGTTTGGCCATGACCACAACTTAACTGGAGTCTAATGGATGATTGTTTTTTTAAACCGAAATTTCTTTCTCACTGAAATCCACATCCTCAATGTCAATCACTGTGTCTAGAGGGGTTATATAGCTCCAAAATGGTATTTACAGCTTCTGGTGTATTGGCTAGGAAAAAACACAAAATGGTTCTACCTGCATGAAAGGAAGCAGTTTTGTGCTGCTGAGGCCTTCAAGGAATTCCTGTCAGAATTCACAATTTATAACCAGCACTAGAGTAATTTTCCCTCTCTTTATTTAGAAAGAATGATTATGGTAATATACCTGAGAAATTCTAAGTATGATAATGGTGTTTTCCTTCTATATGGAACGTTCTAGTCATAACACATTAGATAAAGCCGTCAGCTTCAAAGCTGATTTAAAAGTACATTTCTGCCACCACTTTATACCACCCTAGAAATCTTCCTGTTGAAAGAATGACACAAGACAATGAAGATCTCAGGAATCACAATTAGGCAGAGTATGATAATTATTTCTGAAAACGAGTGGAGAAGGGGGAGTGAGGACTCCTGGCTCCACTGGCTGCTCACCCTTTCCTCGCCAGGGGAATAACTCAGTGTGTGTCACACATGACAGCTCTGAAACCTGGGCACACAGGCAGCTTTTCTCACAGGCAGAATCATCCTTGCAGTCAAGAGCTAATAGGGAAGTTGCTGCTGTCAAAATCACACGAACATATGCATAATTTTCATTCTTGTACTCACAGTTGTCATTACTAAGGAGGCTCAGGGAGCAGCAAACCTGTGGCTCTGAACAGAGCTCATTCCCTTCACTGTCTGCTGGCTCTGATTCCCTAGGTGAGAATGCCCTCACCTGATTATGGTTTTCCTTTCCCCTCACTGAATTTTGCTGTAATCCATGTTCCTTTGCTCATTCCCCTATCAGTCCCAATTCTTTTGAAACCACTGAATCACCTAAACCCTTTCATCCTGACCAGCTTCCCCATGAGGAAAAAAACAACATGCTTTCCTTAGAATCATCTACACAGTTTTCTGTGTATAATATTTTATTTCCCTATAGTAAGATTATGTTGAATTCTTTTAGGAATGTTGATAATTCAGTCATCCACAAATTCATATTTATTTTATGGATGCAGGGGACAAGAGCTCTTGGTATCAGGTATGGTGTGAGCACAGCTGCTCTTTCCTTTGGAGCAGGAGAGACCTGGAATAACTGGAGAGAAGATCTCAGCTAGGGCAAGGTGTGAAACTGAGACCAAGCTGGGATATAGGAGAAGCAATGTTGTGCATGAAAACAGACCAGGATTCAGATAAATCTTCCTGGAGCTCTTGGAAGCCCTGGCTGATTGCTGTCTCTTCACATTCAGGCAGAAATTAGAATTACACTTCTTGACACTAAATGTCTGTATTCTGCCCCAGTTATACTTTAAATGTCTTTTGTGAACTAAGCCTGGGTCTTTTAAAATTAATTATCTTTAATTACCAGGTTCACTCCTCTGTCCTCAGAAAATTGTCACTTCATTTTCTTTGTTCTAATATTTGCTTACCTTCCCAGTTAAACGTGGCTTTTCAGAATGAAATTCTCAGTTGTACAGCAGGGTATTTCTAGCTAATTTCCTCAATACCCAAAGGATGCTCATAATCTGGACTTTCAGATATGAGTATTAATTTCTTTTCTGCATATTCCCTCCTTTGATCTTAGTTATTTTACAAGGTCAGTTCTAAGCACAACTTTGTAAATTTTCAGACACCACCTCCAATTTCAATTTCTGTGTCCTTCAGCATTAGCAGTCACAGGTAAATGATGCCTCAGTTTTTTGGTTTTTTTTCCCCAGTGCATTCTTTTCCTCTTCCCAAAGATTTCACTGCTCTTTTCCCTGAAGGTTCATTTTGCACGCCAAAAACCAACATTCCTTTGATAAAATGCTACCTCTCCAAATTTCACCTTTACATGGCTCCTTGAGTTACTCATTTTCATTAATATTCCATTTATGTGACCCTGCACATCAAATTCCAGTAATGCATTGAAAATTACAATTGGTGTCACTTCCTTCTGCAGTCTCTCATTTCTGTTTGTTTCCTCTCTTCCCATACAGCCATTTTAATACCTTTACAAGTTTCTTCTAATCTGATTTCTGTCTCAAATAATGCAGCTCTGAATAAAATGAAATTGCCTGGCACATTTTAGCTCAACTACCACTCAAACTTCATCAGCCCCTCTCACCCAAAACAGGTCTTGAAGGCATTATTGTTCATGCAGACCATGAAATAAACTTCTGTTCAGAGGGAATTTATTGCTGAAAGTGATAATTCTTTGTCCAAAGGAGTTTGTGTGCTTTGCTTTTCAGTGAGTTTTTTAAAGGCAGAGGGGAAAGGATTTCATCGAGATTTTGACAAAGACAAGTGTATCAGTTAAAAACAAATGAAATTATTTCAATGCTTGGAAATTAAAATAATCCAATTTTTCTAGGTTATATTAAAAATAATAACTTGTAGGTAATATTTGGTGTAATGGATCATGATATACACTGGATAATGGCAGGAAATCCAAGAAGTCGATCAGTGATAATGGGTTTGTAACTTTAATTGACATTCAAATCTTGTTTAAACATTGGCCTATTGAACTGTAAGTCTTTCTATTTAATTGAGTTTAAGCTAAAACAGAAAAGATATTGTAATTTTTAACTGTGACCACTAAAAACACCTAAAGTGATAAAATCTGGAATCTCAAGATATTTAGAATCAAGGGGGTTTTTTATTTCAGTAAAACTGACCTTACAGTCTTAAAACTAACCTAGTCTTTTTGAGGACCTGATTACCTCTGTATGATTTTCCCTCTCCTATTTTGAATTTTGTAACTGTATCTTGTTCTCCTTCCTTCCTTGGAAGGAAAATTGAATTAACTTTCCAAAATCATATAAAAGGTTGGTATAATTTCTCATAAGTATTATAAAGCAATTTCCTTTAGTGCTGCCAAGCCTAAGAAAGGAGAGGATATTTGAGCCACAGACTTTTTACCCTTCTTCCAAAGCAGAGCAAAGGATAAAGATTTGGCAGAAGAAACAACTTAATCTTTGCAAAACATTTAACTTACAAACCTGCATTTTTTATTTACAGAGTCATCCAGAGCTCATCCCTCAATTAGTTTTTCCCATAAAAATATTCACCATTCTCCAAATCATTCAGTTGAATACAAAGACACTCAGACTCCTGGATTCTGGTCCTTCTCTTTGTTTTCCCTGAGATATGTCTGAAACAGCACAGGAATTTGTCTTACAGCTGAAATTCCTCTGTTTCCTACCTCTGTTTTATTCCATATTTCTGTTTTATTCCATACCCTTCTTGGACACACCTCTCCACCCTGTCTCCCACAGCAGCAGGTTTGGATGCTGAAGAATTTTTCTTCTTGCTCTAGCAAGTATTTCAGTTTTTTTTTATCTTTTTCTCCACAGGTTTGTTTGGATTTTTATGTTTTTTAAAATAATTATACTACACGTTTTGTTCACAGATTGGAAATCCTAGCCATTCCCTCTGTTTACCAAAGCCATTGTTCACCAGTTTGTCCTGACGTCCCACACAACAGGAAATTTACAACTGGGAAGGTTAAAACAGAGATTAACCTCTGGGCTCTGGCTCTTCTTCCACAATGGAAATCTTTCAGAAAGAACTGATTTGATTTTTTAATTGCACTTTAAAGATATGGAATAGACTGGTGTGAAATTTGGTCTCTCAACTCTTTCATGGGTCGTTTTTAGTGGGAAAATTTGTTATCAATTAGGGAGCAGAGAACTCCAAATGTCCAATAACATTGCAAAATATTGCAATAAAGTGCTGCATTTTTGTTCACACTGTGCCATTCACTCACCAAAAAGCAGTTAAAAAAAATAAATAAATCACACCACCTCTTGGATTCAGTAACATTGACTATGAGCAGCACATCAGAAGGATGAAATAAAACCCTCCACACATCACCAAGAGGCTTAGCTTGCTAAAGAAAGAATTAGTCATAGCTTCTATCCAGAAATTGATTTATGATACACAGACAAACACATAAAGCTTCCATCCATTTCAGAGCCTACTTCTTGAGAGCAAATTGAATACTGGAAACAGCAGTCTCCAAACAAACTGTCTTCTGACCACCATTAAAATCAGGCAAAATTAAATGTTAATAATGTTAAAAAAGGACAGCATTTCATTAAATAGTAAATTAGAGGCTAGGTAATTAATGCATTCCATTCTCAATACCAGATGTTATTTTCTTCTGAAAGCCTAAAATTTATCAGTAAAGAGGAAAAAAGTTCTCAATTGCTGATAAACAGATAATTAGAAGCAAACTAAGCTTGAAATTAAATTATATATTTTTACAAGAGGCTGTATACCTAAAGAATTATAAAATAATTACAGGAAAAGAAAGGTAAGCTTTAATTTGTTGAAGCACAGGGTGAGGCAAACTTTCAGAGACTGAGCTTGAAATGAGAACCTTTTGTAGTACAAAAACATGATGAGACAGCCTTTCATAGCATTTCAAGCTTTTCCATAATATATTGTCATTGCAGCCAAATAACCCATCATATATGATAATTTTCACACAGTTTTGAATAAAAAAACTTCAAATGGATCAAAAGAAAACTTTCAAGTTGCTTTGTGGTCTGTAAATATATTTAGAAATTGCTTTGTATCACAAACAATGGCACTCTAAGCACTTCAAAAAGAAAGCTGTTAGTTATGTTGCCTAACAAAAATAACATTATTTCCTGAAAATAGTTTACAACACTTACAGCGGATAGAAACATTTATGTAAACAGCAAAATACCAGAATGGCTCAGAAAAGTGTACAACAACAGTCACATTGATTAAAGTTACTGCTGATTTTCCTATTTTATTGCTTTTTGTTCTCTTACTATCCTGGAGAAAATGATTGAATTCTCTCAGCCCCAAGAATGTGTGACTTGTTAAATATTTGAAAATATGTAAGTATTAGACAGCACAAACCCAGTAATTTCCTTTGATAAATAACCTAGGGCAAAAAAGCTAATACTCATTATCCTCAGCACATTGCAGCAAACTCTATGGGCAGTAAAATATATCACTATATCTCATTTTTGGCAGTAAAATATAGATCCTAAATAAGTTGTAGACCTCTAAAATATGTCATATGTCATAAAATATCAAAGACAAAGCCCAGGCTGACCTCAAGGGAGGTAGCACCATATAAAAATAATACATATTGCCAAAAATAATCTAGTTAAGGAAGTTATTTATGTATCTACCTGCTCAGTACAGAAAAGTGAATTTCCCAGTGATTTTCCCTGTCCAGTGCCTGCATTAACTTAGCATTTCTTGGCCAGGCTGTTCTCATGGCTCCGCCTTAACTAACAGGAGAGCCCTCCCCAAAAATTGTCACTAACTGGTAAAGCAATTTGGAGCTAGATAGAAAAACATTGCCTTTTCCTATACTGAAATTTGGAAGATGAAGATCAGAGGTGTTTTTTTTCAGTGTAATATTTCTGTTTTGTCAGGACAAGTGTGAGCATGTTGTGTCGGCAGAAATGCTCAACATAACATATTTAGGGTATGGGCAAGAGCACAAAAAGCTTTTCTTTATTAAAAAAATTTATAGAAGCTGATTTTTTTTTCCCTCATTATGATCAAATCCAAATCCTTATTTCATTTCATGACAAATGTTGGAGGAATTTACACTCTGAGATTCCACCAAATGCTGGATGTTGAAAGATACCGTGCTAGCCGTGTAATCTTTATCATGGCTGTACAGGGAGGTTTTATTCATTTTAAATCATACAGATCCCAAAACAATAATCCAAAAGGCAGACTTAACTGAGTTCCCTTGGAAGCACACCACTCAGATTATTTTCTCTAAATCTCTAAGGCCATTAGCAGAAACCTGATAAATGAGAAATAGTGCTGGGTAAAAAGAATGTTACTGCAAGGCTATAATTTCATTTTATAGAATTTTTCTAATATTTTAAGCTTTTAATAGTGCTAACTATTAACTGAGTCATACTTCATTACATTACTTGGCTTCAAATATTTTGCCTCTTGATTTCATCAATGGAAAGTATTCTTCTCTTTTGTGGTCACAGTTTTGCTTTGTTTTCAAGGTATTTCTAATAATGAAAACAAACAAAACCCCTCTGACACATATAACCTTAAAAATAAAATTGCTTGCCCAAATATGGATTTACAAAATACTTATACATTCCTTTTGTACCAAAACACCAGCAATTAAGAGTTGGACAGCATTTAATTAGCTTGTCAAGTCTAACTACAAGCTCCTACATATACTTTTTTCCCTTCAAAACAATTCTATCAAAATTTTATACTCTGCCTCTTCACAGACTGAACATTCCTCCTGAAAACAAATGATTTTATTCCTTCTGGAAATGTGAATCGTGTACTAAATCCCATGCCATATAAATAATACCTCCTGGACACAGACAGATCAAACATAAAAAGTCTAAGCCTTAATCCTCATCCCCAGACAATGCAGGCAACTTTAGAAAGCAAATATATCATGCGTCTGAAAAAGGCTGATTCTGCCTCAAAGTCAGCAGAACACAAACCCCACCGAGCCCCTCTGTGCCTTCCATGCCAGTTTATCCTTCATTCCACAAAAGGATCCTGGTGCTGCCCACCAATGGTGAGTTTTAACAGCGCTACAAATCCTTTATAAACAGAATTTCCCTGAAGCTGTCGAACTAAACTGGGAAAATGCTGGGTTTGCATTTTTATTCCTTTATTGCTTGTGGATGACAACAAATGCATGAGTAGAGATTCACAGGATGCACCCAGCACCACCTCCATGTTCACCATTAATCTGTGCCCTCAAGTGCCACATCCACGTGTTTTGGACACTTCCAGGGCCGGGGACTCCATCACTGCCAATGTTTAACAATCTTTCCATGAAGGAATTTTCCTTAATTTCCAATCTATGTTGCATTTTGGCTATAGGAGCAGCAGAAAGGATAATGCAACAAAGTTCTTCGTGTAATGGAGAAGCAAAAGAGTGCTTTTATTTAAAAAAACATTACACTTATATAGGGTAGTTCGTGCTATACAGAATAGAAAAGGCTCATTGGTCTAAGAAGGCAACACCTCTTTGAAAACATGCTTTC
>JANRMJ010000026.1:16146344-16161879 GCA_025584955.1 Alethe diademata
AGAGCACATCCCAAATCCCAGAGCACATCTCACATCCTAGAGCACATCCCAGAGCCCATCCCAAATCCCAGAGCACATCCTGCATCCCAGAGCACTGCAGTGAGCCCAGCACTTTCCTTGTCACTGTCCTTTCCAGAAAAAACTTGGATCTGTAAAGGATTTCTCTCCTAATAACAGTGTCAAGCCTAATCTCGGTTACATACTACATCTCTTCAAACTCAGGGAATTTTTGCAGCAAAATACAGGAAAAAAAGCAGGGTACAATCCAACACTGAGCTCCTTCACAGACAGGAGAGATGACAAGCACCATGGTAGAGCTGAACAAAACATGAACAGGGAAACTGGAAAAGCAAAAAAAGATAAAGATGGCTTTGAAATTTCCAGCCTGCATCATTCATAATTGTTCCACCTCTCATGGAAATGTGCTGCAGTGCCACTGAACTCATTCAGAACCAAGGTACTTTATCTAAATTACTGCAGTTTGGCTTCTGACTTTTTGTAAATGTAACAAGGCTTATAGTTTCCAAATTAGCTTCAAATGCACTTTGGCCATTGAATATTATTTTATTAGACCACCACAACACCTAGTGCTGTATGACTGACTTAAGGCCATGACTATGTTCTACAAAAACCTCCCTGGCTATATTAATTCTTTCAAGTTTTGCAATCTTTTCTGCTGTCACCCTCAAGAAGTCAAGGGCCAGCTCTCCACGCAGTAATTGGCCACTGAGGACTTTCAGCACCACTGGAAACAGCTGGACTCAATATGGGAGCAGTATTTGTGGGTTTGATTCAGATGGATGTGGGTGCTCAGGGAGTTCTTGCACTGGGGTCACTTGCACTGTTAATAGAAGTGTGGTCACACTAGAAATGTGTGAAGGGAAATGGGCTGTTGGAATTTAGGAGGAAAGATACACGGAAAACATTCCAGGTCAACATATGTCTGTCTTTAAGCAAAGCCTTGCTTTCAAAAATATATTTGGCATTTGAATTGTAAAAGCCCTCTTAGTTTTGCATCTAATTTAGAATAGCATTTTCTTCAATCACATTTCCAGGCAAATGGATAGAAAATGGGATTGTATCTTCCTGTCAATATTTTATTTATTCTGTTAAATGCAGATTCTTTTTAAGATTTACGTTGTTAAATCAGTAACAGCACCACGTTCAATCCACAGTAAAACTGGATTTCAAGACTAAAAGCCTGATTTAATAATGATCCACTTCACTATTTCTGATAGAATCTAAAGGTCACATAATCAAATATTGGGATAATCTTTCCTAGGGCAGGTAAGTGAAACAGTAAAATGCTTTTTATGGTTACAAATTAGAGGATAATTTGAATTTTTGAACTTTTAAGAGTGGAAAAAGTGGCACAGCAGGGTGATTGATGTGTTTGTTTAAAATAGGGAACAGAACACAAGAATATCTTCATAGTGACTCAGAGTCTATAAATCAATGAGTTATATTTATAATCAATATCATACATCACAAAAATTAAGAGCTAGAATCCTTGTTACCAAATATACTAATCCTTAACATGAATAGAAAATATAGACAAAAAATTAAGTATTGAAAGCAATGGATTTTCCTGCTGGAGTTCAGCTGTTTGTATACACAACTTCCTATTCAGCATTATCTCAAGAATCTGGGATATTTTCTGACTTCATCAGTGGTTGAGGAGAGGAAAAATGTAGAATAATGTAGAATGGAAAATATGGAATATGATAATTTTAAAAACATCTATAATAAAACTGAGGTGGGCATTCTTTTGCATCTATTTAATTCTTTTTGTAAAGAGTTATTAATATTTCACAGAAATTATTCTCAGTGTCTTAGAGAAAATATGCAGGCTGAAGCTAGAGATGACCAATGTTTTATGAGGTTTTTGACATTAAAATGACAAAAGATGCAAAAAAAGGAAGAAGGGATCCTTGATAGGAACTTTGGGAAAGGTGGTTCTATATCTGCGGTTCAATTGAAGCCTTTCCTTTCCCTTTCCCTTTCCTTTCCTTTCCACAGGGTTGGCAACAAGAGGAAGCCTTCAAGGCAAAATCTGACTTCCTCAGGTAGGACCAAATGTCTCAGCTGGGATTCCTTTAGGAGATAAATGCCTTTTAGGAGCACTGGAAGGGAATTCCCTGATTCATTTCCTTGCCCATGGCTTCAGATCTCCCTCAATCCCTGTGTGAGGCACAAAAAATCACAGCAAAATCTCCGTCCTGGCAGGGTCAATGGGTACTAAAGTTTTCCCTCCAGGACAAAAACACCCCAGAAGGAAAAGGATGCTCCAGAGTCACACAGAAGAGCAAGTGAGAGACCTTCTTTCACTTGTGAGCCCCTGGTCCAAATACTTTTCACTGAAAGAACTGAAAAGTGAAACAGCAGCAGCCCTGACAAACCCACGGGTGAAGAGGAGTGGGCAAAGCAGAGCTCGTTTTCCTTATACCTCAGAAATAAAAAGCACCCAAATTAAATGTTATAAAGAAGAAGTAGTGGAAATATTATGTTTTTTCTCCTTGAAATGTATGACTAGAGTTTGTTTCTAAACACTCAGGAGGAGTCTGTTAAAACTCTATAACTCAGTTGGTTAAAATTCACATATCTAACAAAAGCAACAGTAAATCTGAGCTGCAGAAAGAATAATTTAATTTAGCCATGACAAGCAGAAAAGTAGTCTATGTGCTAAATACCAGAGTAATTTTGATTGTCCAACAAATGACTCACTGAAAAAGGCAGAAAATGATAAAATTAAATCTTGGTGGACTGAATTAATTCACATCCTTTTCCTTTCCCAAACACTTATGGACAACATTATTTTCCTTCTCTAAAAGAACTGCAAGAGAGAAAGTTGTGCACAGAACAGCTCTTGACAGGTTATTTTTTTCAGGGTAAATTCTACTTCAGAAATTTTACTGTTCAGACACTAGCCTGAAGAAATGCCAGAAGAAGAAAAAATAATCTTTGGCAGTATAGCCTATAATTACATAAGTACACTTACAGAGTTGGGTGAGTTTTACTTTTCTAAGTTCCCTTTTACACAAGACACACGATGCACATTGGAACCAATCCAATCAATACAGGAATCTTTGTCAAAACCATCTTGCAGATTTTCCTTACAAAAAGGTTGGCGACAGAGAGCAGATTTTTGCAATGAGCTGTGAAAGACTCAGTCTAAGAGTCCTTAGAAGTGAATGACAGCAGCATTATACAAAAAAGGATATTATTCCTATTTAAATGAGCTCTTCATGATGGAGACACCTTTGGAATTGCCCTCTGGTGTCATTCCATAAGTGGGTAAAACCTATCAAAAGGAATTTAGGAATCTTTTTTTTGCAAGAGAAAATCTCTCTTCCATGCCACTCTCACACACTATTTTACTTATTTCATCACAATAGAATAAATGGGGAGACAGTCATTCCAATTTATGACATTAACACACCTCCCCAGTCAGCTTGATTTTTAATATTATTATCTTTTACTATATTTACTTCGTCTTGAAGTTTACTTTTCTTTTGACAAATTAATCTTAGCTTGAATTAATTATTAGTTTTCAGTGTTGCCTTATTAAACTTTTGAAACAACTTTAAACATGAATATGCATGTGTGTTATTTATCTACATCAAATGGTTTAACATGCTTTCATCAGAAATTCTTGCAAGCTTTTCAAGGTTCAGAATGGTAACTCTTTTATACTGCAAACTCTTTAGAAAGTGAATGTCTTTGGAGAAATGGAGTTTTGAGGTGGAAATATTGAATCCCTGAAGGTTTACAATCATGAAAGTGTTTTTCACAGGAACGTTCCTCTTTTCCTCATTGCAATTATTTGAGCTATATAACAGGTAAGAAAAAACACACTGCTAAACTTTCTAGCCAGACATGAAACTCATCTGTTTTCACATTACATTCCTATTCTGCAATTATTTAAGAGTATTTTCTTCTATGGGCTAAAAGGGGAAGTTGAAATCACCCATGTTGCACCCAAATGTACCTTTGACACTGAATAAATCAGTGTATGGCCTATAAGTCACTTATGTGACACAAAAAGGAGATCTGAAAGATACAGCCTGGAAAGGATTTCCTGGTTAAACCAAAGCAGTTCAACTCAGTCAAGGGCAATAACTGAGTAAATTCTGAATTTATATTTCTAATTTACAGAAACTTGAATGCATGACCCATGGGGTGAAGAGGGATTGTTCCAAAACTCATGGGCAGAACCAACACTCTGCTGCTGTGCTGGAATTTGGCTGTCACAAAGTTGTGACAAACCCAGGGCCCCTTTCCTCGGACATGCAGGGATGTGTTTGGGAGGATTGAGGGGAAAAAAATGGAAATTCTTCCAGAGACATAACTCTTAAATCAACACAACTTTATTTGGGAATATGGTGGTTCCATTTTCCCCTTTTTGCCTTGAGCTCCCTTTTCTATCATGCTTGTTATTAATTCATGCTCTATAAAGCAAGATGAGCTTTAGCAGATTTCATGGGTCCAACCCATCCATATTTCCCTGTGGTGACTTTCTCACTACATCCTGGGAAATTTACTGGACCTCACAGAGGCAATCCTAAGAATTACCCAGGTACAATTAAAATTAAACCCCTTTTGGAAAAGGACTGGTCAGACCTCATGATTACAGCCTCTAAATGAATTTATTTTTAATCACAGCAGATAGGTACATGTGGTTTTGTATCTTAAATCAATTTTTTTTTTAAAGAAGTGTATCTTCTTCCACCCCTCCAAAAAATGATGGAAACTTAATATGTTGACTTTTAGCCTAACTTCAACTAAATGGAAAAAGAAAGACTCATGTACAGAAACTGGCTGGCTCTTAATGGAAATTGCTAAACAGTTCCAAGCACTAAAGATCATAAGAACGTTAACAGCTTCATAACACAACTAGCAGTGGCAAAAATAACAGCCAAATACTTGAAAACAAGCACAATTTATTAATGTATTTCTGTGATCTGGCTGCCTCAATTGCAGGGACGTGAGTTCTATGACCCAGCAAGTCCCATTGCACCCTCTGTCCTTTATTAACTTGTATTTATTCGGATATAGCCTTTTAAAGGAGCTGAGCATCAACAGACTGAAAGTGGAGTAGTACAAAAGGCCCAAAGGAAGGTTAAAAAAAAGTAATGGAAATGTGTGTAGTTTATGGGTGTCTAGGGAAATCACAGCTCTAGTTCTTTATAAGTTTAAAAATACAACTATTTCATTTTAAACAGCTTTTCTGCAACTCCAGACAGTTTCAGGTGGTACAAAAAAAATGCATGTTTTGCATTTCTCTGTGGTTTCTGTGATTATGCATCCTGATGCAATATGAGTAGGATAATTACATAGAATATGTTCCAAATGTAATTCTGAGCTCTTTAATAAGTAGCTAACCTTTCCAGAGGAGCTGGAAAGCTCAGCCTGCCCTGGATCCTTGCTGAGATGGCTGCAGACAAACCTGGAGCAGCACATGTGCAGCACGTTGCTGTGCAGGCTGGTTTTACACCATGAGGAGTTTAAGGTCTCCATGAAAATTTCAGACTTTTCTCACTCCCATCAGCTCTTTACATAGATGAGAAATGTCTGAAGGGCTGTCCTGGGACAGTATTTTATTGCAGTTTCAGTCACAGCATTATCTTTCCCCTTTACATACCAATGTGTTAAAGCTGTTGGAATTTTGGTGGATCTATTTTAGCAATGCCACTGCCATCCAAACCTGCTTGTCCTTAAGCTGACTATTGGGTGAATATCCATTAAAAATATATATATACACACATAGAATAGTTCATCTATAGCACAGTCAGGGATTGCCAACTGTACCCTCACTCAGCCACCACAAATTTTGGCAGTGGGTGCTGAACCTGTGCTCACAGGAATTGTGTAGGAATTAACCCAGATCCATTTTCTGCCTCTTTCTTGTCCATTCAGCATCATTTAAATTCACCCAAAAACTCTGTTACTGCTTGCACTGCCTCAAACAGCCAATATAGAAGGTATGGAAAGAATGTGAATGGATTAATGGTAATTAAAACAATTAACAAAATGCACCATCATTTTGAGCTTGAAAAGGTCCTCAAAACCTCCAACAAAACCAATCCCACCATTCCCTTAGGTTCTCTGCAGTGTCCTGAGATTTTTTGAGCATAAACAGATCCAGGTTTGGGAAAAACAATAGGATTAGCAATGAATTTTAATGCAGTTGTCAGAATTGACACTGAATAGATTCACTCACATATCACATCATTTACCTTGCCATTACAGAACTGCTCCTCTACTGTATTTTAATTGTGGTTTACTTCATAAACCTGAAACCAGTATCAGGAAGCTCTCCTCTCACTAACAGTCAGCTTATTATTCCTGAGGTTCTTTTTTTGTTCAATAAATATTTTTTTAAATAAAGATTAAAAAAAATAGAGAGAGAAGAAAAAGTCTTGTTTAATGTACAGCATATTTCAAATTGAAATTCCATGATTACAGAATACACAAAATCTCACAGGTCACAGAAAAGTAAACTAATTACAAAAAGGGAAAAAAACTACCCACAGCAGATAAAACCTTTGACCTCCACCAAAGTTCTGCAGGAGTAACTCATATGCAGAGACAAATTCACAGCCGTCCCCTCAGCAATATTACCTGGTGTAATAGAGCAAATTCTGCACCCTGTTCATGGAAATGGGAATGACCAGACCTGGCCTGAAGGCCCCAGCATTTTATTCACAACATTTCCGTCACCCCCTCGAAAATCCTAAAGCCATTAACACCTTTGCAATGCCATGCTTTGATATAGAAATAGATATAATTTGTGATTTTTGAACAGTGCACTGGAAAGCACCAGTGAACATTGTGCAGTGTAAGCACAGAAAATGGAGAAACAGGAATAATATTTGACCAGCTGAGAACTAAAGTGGGGAAAGAGGTGGTGGCAGCTCCAGCTGTTCATATCTTAAGTGCCACTTATTTCTTAAATGATTGCCAATTCACAATGAAAAAATGTGCAAGTGAAGTCTTTCTACAGCTATACAATTAACTAAAATTATGCCTTTGGTATTTTACATTACAGGATTTATTCTAATTGAGAAAGTAAAGAATTAATTACATTGTTTCAGCTTGTGGTTAATGCTTTTATTTTTTCATTCTGATTTTATTTTTCCTCCTCCTCTTAATTTTAATTTCCTGTAGATTAAAAAAATGAAGGCGGTGACTAACATAATAACTAAATAATCTTTCCTGTAGAAAGAAAGGAACAGAAAGAAAGGAGTACAATGGTAATTTTAGAAATTCCTTGAGTATGTGAGTAAAATTTTGAAGTCCTGGATTTTCAGGTTTCTCCCTTTGGGCTTTAAAGAGTGCCCATAAACCATCTCAAGTGCCTTTCTTCTCTACCTCCTGCCAAGGTACAGTGATTTCTCTCATCCAAATATTTAATATATTGAGATTGTACTTCTAGAAAATGCAGTCCAAGTCTTAAAAGCAGACAGAAGAATCCACATGTACCAACGTTACAAACTAAGAACTCAACTAGTCTTGAATAACCCTGGTTTATAAAAGCTTCGACTTTTGAAATTACACTCTGGACCTCTCTCCAACCAGTGAAAAAAATTTCCCTTCTAAATTGCCCATATTGTGGATTTTTCAGTCAACCCCACATAGATAACTCATATCAGGAAAGTGTTACCTTTGATTTCATATTCACTCCTAATTTTATGCCGAGGATCTGATGAGACAGATCTGTATTCTGAATTTCTACAATATGACCTTTCATGAATTTGATTTACTAAAGCCTCAGATGTGATAGTTCCCATTTGCACGCTTTGTTTTATATGGATGACATTTTCCCTCAAACATTAACCTGCCATTTTATTGTCTCTCAATATGTTTCGTAGATGGAACAGTTTTGACTTGTCACAAAATCAAAATTGGCCCACAAAAATTAAGCTTTGGTAAGGAAAATGTACTCTTTTTCCTTTTTTTTTTTTTTTTTTGTCCTTGTGAGAGCAGAATTTCACATGAAACCTCTGTTTTATTTTTCCTAGAACACCTAGATTGTTTTTCTCCTAGGCCATGTATTGTACATAAAGCCTAAAGGGCCTTTTGTGTGGTGCTACATGAGAACTGAGGCCAATAAGGTATTATTTATAGAAATATAGTTTTAAAATGCTCTATAAAATTATTTTATGTTATTCCATTGACTAAAAACTATGGACCAGTTACAAAATTGAGCTCTCTGAAATCACTGACATGCTTTCCTTCTGTCTAACATGGTTATTGCCATATAGGCTGGGTGTTTATCTATATCAATCCCACAAAGAATTAAGGATTTACTGAGACAAAACACAAAGAAAGATTGTAGGGAGAGGGAATTGTTTCGTGTTCCTTCTTATGAATTTCTGATTTCTAGCCTTTTGCTTCTATTCATACAGCCAAGGTGGGTGCAAATGTTTTTTTCAGTATTTGATTCCTTCAGTGAATCAAGAATATCTGCTAGGGACTGTGCTGCTTCATCACTCTACAAAATGTAGATATAAATATGCAATTATTTTCCTCCAAATATAAAAATAACCAAAATGTGATTGAAATATGTTATTAACACGTATTAAGAAACAGAAGTTATATTTTTTGTTTAATTATCATCTTTCTTAAAATAAGGATGCACAATGTTAGAAAGGAGTGTAGAGTGACTTAAAATTCATGAGAGAGGTCCTTTCTCAGTACAATTAAAATATTTCTGTAAAATACAGAGTGTGAATTTTTAATAAGCTCTTGTTAGTGCACTACCAACCTTGAAAATTAAATACTGTGCATTTTAAGACATTTTGACATCTCTGCTGTGAAGGCCAGAACAAAAAATGCACTCCTCTTCACACTCAGTACTGAACTGAAGGACACCCTGCAGTTCAGAATTCCTTAAGTCAAACTTTTGTCAAACTTGTATGAAAGTTGTCATGAAAAGCCCAGAGTAAGCAAGTCCCAAACTATGGCTTATCCATATCACATATAATTTGAGATCGTGGTAAATACCTATGATTAATAGACAGAATTCTTATTCTAATAATAATGGTGTTACAGACAAAGCAACAGATTAATAAAATACAACATCCTTGTAATAAAAGAAAATGAATTCCTCAAAAAGTAGGAAAATCATATACATATATTTCTATATTATTTATATATTTATATATTATGTTAACAGGAGCCTGCAGTGACAGGACAAGGAAGAACGACTTCAAACAGAAAGAGAATAAATTCAGATTAGATATTAGAAAGAAATTGCTTCCTGTGAGGGTGAGTAGTTGGGTTTGTTCCTTTGTTTTCCTAGGAGGGCGTTTTGCTGTTTGGGTTTTGGTTTTTTCCCAACTGTATGTTTTATAGAACTATGTTTCTGACAAAGACAGATCTAGTCCACAACAAGAAGTTGTAACATCACCCAGGAAAGGTTGAGGCTGGGCTGAGCTGCCCTGAATGATTTACAGCATTACCCCCAGCTAATAAACCTTCCTGGAGCAGCAGCAGCAAACTTCAGTGGGAAATACGGACTAACATCAGCCTTGGGGCACTGTGTGCCCTCCCAACCCCAAAGTGACTCTGGGGTCAGGCCAGCTCAGTGTGATCCCTTCCAGACACTGTCCTGCCCCTGATGCCTTAGGATTTTAGCTTTTATATCTTTGTAATCCTGCAATTCTTTAGTGTATAACTCTAAACTCCATATCCAGTGTGAGCTGCTGCTTTCCCATTTTGGTCAGACACAACAATTCCTCTCCAGGCTGGGAATCAAGGACATGTCACTGCCTCAGACCCTGAGAGAGGCAAACAAAAGTGAGTTGGGGGGAGCAAACTTGGGGTAAATAATTCATTACCTGAAGCTGTAATTGGGAGATTAACCCCCAATATGCAAATGGAACAAACTTATAAAAGTGTGAAAATCTGTGACCCGTTGTCCATTTTTGGGTGTAGCCCCTGGGGAGCTCCATCTTCCCTAAATGTACCTGAAGGCCCTTCAGTAAATAGAACTGATTTTTATTCCCTTGATTCTGTCTGCCCTCTGTTTTCAGGTAGCCCAAAAAGGCATCACCCCCAGCACTCAGCTCCTCGCCCCAGGGTGCCGAGCATCCACCCCACTCTGCTGCTGACAGAAATCCTTCTTGTCAACACCAACCCCTGCAAACCTCCCCTTTCATGTCTCAGGGAACAGAGAGGACACAGGGGACTGTGAGGAGAAATCTTTGCCATCAGGGCTCTTTTGAAACTGGAAGTGTGTGATTTTTCCCATTTCCCTCTTTGTTTTTGCACTCTGACAGGGTGACCACTCTTGCTGCAGGCACACTTGCTGTTTTGTGGGCCTGTTTGATTTCCCAGGTGGCAGAGTACTGCTCGTGTAGCCTTGCAAAATTACAGCACACATTCTTTTACTTTCCTCTAAAGCTCCAGAAGCGGGCTGGCAAAGAACAAAGCCCAGGTTTTTCTGAAGATGGATTTTCACTACTGAGCTCCTCACTCCTCACACACCTTATCCATGAGCCCTTCCCTGCGACTGCCCCAATCCCTCATCCTTCCCCAAACCCAACACTGCTGCCTTTTGTCATCATGGAATAGTTTCAGCCTGTCCAGCACCGTTTAGTGTTGAAAACCAAGAGAAAAAGTGCCACTTGCCCAATAGGTTCCTCAGGTAATATAAAGATTCCAATATAATTTGGGACATTTCACATAACAGGATGGTGAGTGCAAGTTAAAACTGCTCCATCAGCAGCACCAATTTCCCTACAATAGCTGAGACGGCTGAATTAGGGAAATTATCTTTATTTAAAGACCATTCTAGCAACTAACACAGTGATTAAAGCACTGCTTGCTCATTTATTATTTCTGTATTCTCATTTGTTTTTACTGAAAGCCTAAAATAAAATTACTGCCCAAAGTAAAGCTGGTTTATTTCTCATAATAATCTAGATAGATTTTTACCACTGTAATATTTAAACATTTTATTTCCTAAGGCATTAAACACAGTTTACACTTTGCTGCAACAGAGTCCCTGGCATCAAAAATGTTGGGTATTTGTCTGAGACAAAAGGATTTGGGTTTTTTTGAATAATTATATATTTTGTAATTGTTCTCCTCTTCACTCTAATTCAGCTGTATACTTAAGAAACACAATGATAAGCAAAAGGATATAATTCCAGTCTATCAAATTTTATGCATTTAAATGTAGAATTCAATAAAAATGTGATGATCTGCTAAGTTGATCTACTTCCATGGAAACCTGGATTTAGAATACAGCAGTTCATTAAACCTTCCCTGGAGAAGTTCAGATCATCCAATTGAGTAATTTGGATTTTCTGCACTCTGCCAAAGTGACACAGGAACTTTGCAATGGTTTAAAGTGTGGCTCTGCCAAAGATGAACACACAGAAACACACTTTTACAACAGAAACTGCTACAGCCAGAGACTTTTATTAAGGCAAAAAAGCCTAAAAAGCTAAAATTAACTGAGATTGAGGAATATTCTGCTTCTGATTTGGCTTATCTGGAGCTATGCTCTCCGTGATTATACTTTGCATTCTCAACAGGTACAAAAGAGAATTCTGAACCCAAAATCCAGGGATTTTTTCTCAAAATCTGTTTCAAATTCTGAGTGTGGAGGCTGCTTGGTGTGCCAGAACAGAGATCTGAGTTTTTTTGAAGAACTTCCCAGTGCTTGGGTTTGCAAGGACCTTAAAGCTCATCCAGTCCCTCTGAAACTCCTTCTAGAAGAGCCAGAGTTGCTTAAAAGAAATTAAATCAACAGAATAGCAATGTCTTTTTGCATGAAAAAAAAAAAATCATCAAAGTTTTTATTAAGAATTTCTAAGGAATCATTATACGTTAAAAATGTCTAAGTGTCCAGAGGACATTAATAAACTTTTCTCTCCTCTATTATTATTTTTTCCCCCTAATGAACTATGAATTGTTTGATAAAGGTTTTATTACCTTTACAATGAAACGTGGAGGGTCTGCATTTAAACATAATCATTAACAATGGATTATTTAAAACTTTTTTTTTCTAAGTCTATATAAATATAAGGGTAATAATAATTGGGAAGTTTAACTCCTATTTTATTAAAATCAATGATAATCTGATTTCACTCCTTGGGAAAAGTTAGGCCACTAGAAAAGAAAAATATATTTTTGTCTTAATCATAACTGCTTAGAAAAATGAACAAAATTCCTTTTCACACAGATGCTTACAGAACATTTTAAAGGCATTCAAGAGCCAGGCTGTTACTCTTGAGAGTAACTCTTGGCTGTTACTCCCTTCAATGAGATTGAGAGGGAAGGTTTATTCTTAAGTTTTTTATGCCAAAGTATAATCAGATTTATCTCAGGGATCAAAGATTTTTTTGCAGGTTTAGCTGAAGCATTATCCATCTGTCAGGGATGGTCCTCAAGATTTTGGCATTCTACTGATAGACATGAACCGCCCATTTTTCATCCCTGCAAACTCCTGTTAATGGAACAAAAATCCCAGATATTTTAAATACTTTGTTTAGTTTTAGCCATTATCTCCTCAGGAAACTTTTAAACAAATTGTATCAGAAGAATAAAAATTGAAGAAATCCTAACTAATCTGTCATCACAAAAATACTAAATTAATTTTAAGATTATTTTACAAATGCCAGAGGTAGATATTGTTCTTTAAATGACCTACTAAAGTTTGTAAAGCTAAATCATTTATAAACTCATACGGCTAAATTCAACTTATCTTCATCTTTGAAGTTTGCCTCTTTTATTCAAGATCTGAAGGAAGACTTCACCTGAAAGCTTGTTGTACTTTTTGCCTGAAAGTCTTTGTTCTCCTTTCCAAATAAAATTGTTTATAAGGAAAGGTTATCCGAAGAAAAGAAAGAATACCTTCAATCTTATCTTGAAAGAAAGATTTTAGGCAGGGAAAGATTTTTCTGTTACTGAACAGCCATGAAATGATAATTTCTGGAAATCAGGGACACAGGAACAGCTTTTGTGTCCCTCTGAGACAGGCAGGGACGGGAAATCGAGACAAAACCACACCAACCACATTTGACCCTTTTTTCCTGCAGAACCTGGGGACTCTCAGCCTAGTGACCCGTGTTTGGCTGCTCCTCCCCGAGTGCCTTCAGAGGAAATGATTTCCTGTGGTGTGAGAGGGGAAGCACAGCCAGGCTGAGCACTGACTTTGCCCATCCCTTTCATTCCTCACTAATTGCTGCGGTGAAAGCTCCCCCAGACCCGGCTGGTCCCAGGAATGAGCCATGATCTGAGCATGCAATAATTACAGAATAATTCTGTGCTTCAGAGAGGTGCTTTAAGCATTCCTACTGATCCAGTCCCCTTCATTGCAGAAATGTTGTTGCCTTAAAACCCACGTTTTGCCAGAAAAAGCTGAAACCTTTCAAATACTTATTCCTACTCTTGCTGAGACCTTCCATATTAATGCTGCGAATGTTCAGTCCACTTTAATAAGACAGAATATGGAACTACTGAAGGTAATTTAACCTGTTTCAGCTTATTTTAAGAGGAAGCAGAAACACTCATGTTTCTAGAAAAGTAACACACAAGTTGTACGGTTACAGCTACACAAACTGACCCACCTCATCCTTAATTTGTAAGAAAAATCTGTCTGCAGATTTTTTTTTTCTGTAAGAAAAATTTGTCTGCAAATTCAGAATTCTCCCTTCAGCAAGACAATGCTCGCAATGACTCCAAGACCAACCTCTAGAACTGAACCCATGAGGAGAAACCATCTAGAATTCTGTGCAGTCTGTGTTCATAATCCAGAACAACTTGCACACTCTTACTGAGCATGAACTCTTAATGACAGCTCCTCTGCAGGAAAGTAAACAAAGTCAGCTCAAAGAGGTCTTGATCCCCCTGGTATTATCATTTATAGGTAGAATGGTGCTGCTCAGCAAATATGTCCTTTAAGACATTCTGGCTGTATAAAATCTGTATAATCCTTTCTGGGCTGAACTGCCCCTGGCAAAGAAATGTTGGAAAATGACCTCAAGCAACTGTGCCACAGGGACTGTCATCATTTGACTACAACCTAATAAAATTCCAGTCTAAGGCAAATTTTCATTAATTTTATAGCTCCTAGAAGACTAATATAACATATATAACTTTTAAGTTTATACCTATGCTTGCTGAGCTAAATCTTTAATTGTAGCCCAAATCAGCCAAGCACTTAAACAGATGCTTTATTTTTGAGCACTTAATTCTACTGACTTTGATGGGCCTAAATGCTTAACAAAAGGTGTCTGCTTCAGTGTGATTTCAGCAGGATTTACGTGGAGAGTGCTGAGGGATTTGAAAATCCATCCGTTCCTTGGAGTGAATGGTTTTTTGTTTTGGTTTTTTTTTTTTTTTGGTGGGTGTTCTCTTAATAAGGAAAATAAATGAAAGCAAAACTATCATAACAATAAGACAAAACACAGGATAATAGGTTTCTTACCTTTCTAAAATTATTATTGATATTGCAAAGCTCCTGTTACTTTCTCCTTACACTTTCTGGTGGATGCAACCTAGACCTTTGCTTTTGTAATCAGCTTTTAATTAAGCCAATGAGTTTTACACATTACCCTCGTGCCTGCAATAATTGTTATGATTCTATTACCTTCTTTGTTAAACACATTTGTAGTTTTAAATGACAGGAAGTCAAGCTAGCAATTTGTAAAGATGTGTGAATAAGGAAATTGCTCTATTCATGGGCTCATAATGAACAGAGAGATAACATAATAATGCTTTGTATCCTCTCCCTCTCCAAGCAGAGGGAAGAAAGGCAAAGGAGGTGGGCCAGGATAATTTCCTGCAACCCTCCCTTTGTTCTTAAGCTTTTGCACCAGTATTTATTGAGGGGTGTAAAGCAAGACAGATCATCCAACCCAAGCTTGGAGCTTGCTGCTTTGGTCACACGGCTCCCAAGGAGAAGGAGAAGCTCATTTATTAGAATGAGCTGATGGGAAAGAAAACAAAGCCACCTGCACCATCCCTGCTCTGTTCTGTGCCACATCCCAGCCTGCTGCTCCACTCAGGGCCCTGCTGCTGGAACCTGTGCAAACCTGAGCTGTTCCAGCCTTAAATCACACTTAAATCATGCCAATCACCAATGTGAACAAAAACACTTAAGGCATTTTGCTGCTCAGGGTCAGGTTAAACAGTGGGGAATGAGGAGTCAGCTACAACATTCCTTGATTTTGGAGACTTCATGGACACCTGTCAGTGGAGAGACAACCTCAGTGATGTTGTCACCGTGCCCTTTCCTTTGACAGGTTCAGAATAAGTCACACACCCAAACCCACAGCAGTGTCCAGCTGCTCCTCTGCCTTGGGTCCCAACAAATGAGTCAAATCTGCATTTTCTGTTGCGTTTGTGCTATAGGAGAGCGGTGGAAAGGATAATGCAACACAGTTCTTCATGTAATGAAGAAGCAAAAGAGAGAGAGCTTCATTTAAAGAAACACTACACTTATATGGGGTAGTTCGTGCAATGCAAAATAGAAAAGGCTCATTGGTCCAAGAAGGCAACACCTCTTTGAAAACATGCT
>JANRMJ010000026.1:16182651-16192768 GCA_025584955.1 Alethe diademata
GGTATCTTTTAGCAACAGCTTTGAATATCAATATTTACACATTTCATGAGGAAATCCCAAGACTTTTCAAGCTGTGATATCCCAAAATTCCTGCTTTCCATACTAGCTATAAATATTGAGCATTATGGCTTTTAAATTTGGATAATGTTAAAATCAGAGAATTCACACCAATACTGCTTCCAAACCAGTGAAATACTACTGCTGATAAAACTGATTTCTATAAGACAAGCCTGAACTTCTGATTCTGCAGAGATTTTTTTTGTTGTGAACAAGGAAAACTATCAAAAAATCTTTCTGTTCACTTTATTTGGTATAGAGTCATGTATTTTCTCCTCATGGCCCTGACTCTCCAGACTCTTTGTTGTCCTTCTCAAAGTGAAGGAATTCTTCAAGTCCCTTGTGATCTGTTTAATTCACCTGAAATTAGGTGAAATCACCCCTTCCTCTAAAACATGACTAATTTATTTTACTTACTAGAAGTTGCCTCAAATAAGCTAAATGTGTTTATTTTGCCATTTCCATTTCAATTCCTGTATTTCATCACCCATGTTGCTAAAATAGTCATAAAATAAGCATAAAGAAAGCAAATAAACCACTAATGCCTGACCTTAATTATCAACATTTTAATTAGTTTACCAGCAAAAATTACCTTGTTGATGCAAACCCAAAAGAATTCCTTAGTGGACTCACACTACTAAATAAATATTAGATTCCCATAAAATAAACTTCAATATTCTGCTGCTGTAAAACTCTAACTTTTAAAGCACCTGTGTGTTGGAAAATTTTGGCAAACTTCTTACATTGAAAATACATTAATTTCTTTTCCAGACATGAAATAGACAATTTTGCTACTTTAATAAAAGAAGTAAACCTATGCATTAAAGTTTTAAATTTTTAGTAACACGACCTCTTTGAATTCTCTCTTTTAACAGGGTTTTGTATCATTCTGTAAAGCAATTCAGTGCTTCTCTACAGGTGAATTTAGTTTCTAAACTGTTAAAATTTTAATGGCCTCCTGTTTTCAGAGAAACAAAAGGTGCTGTGTTTAGGGTTTTCTGATAATAAATCTACTACATGGATGAAAGGAAAATATAAAAGCATTTAAACTCAGTTTTCAAATTCAATTTAGAAACAATTTCTTTCAGCAGCTTCATGAAAGAAGGCCATGAGTTACTTCCAAACATAAACAGAACAGGAATTAATTTAGGATTTTTATAAAGGGCAGGTGGATGTGTGGGTTTACTATTAAAAATAGAGTGTACAATTCAATTTCAGTATAAGCTTTACTTAATTGTAAAAAATTATCTTAATATGGAAAGAAGAAAAAGAAAGAAGAGTTTTCATCCCAGATCTGCAGATATAAGAAAAACCTGGAACTCCAAGTCTTGTGCACATTCAAAGCTGTTCTTCCTCACCACCATCAAGAAAGCAAAAAATACATCCACATGTAAAGGGATTTTTTTAACTAAATATGGGTTGATTTTGATAGTTAACCTTATTTTTTGATATGATTAATCATTTTATAGAAATAACCTATTGCTTATTAATATCTTGGAGGAGCATAGAGGAATTCCTCCTCTTTTTCCAAGGATGGAAAAACAAACACCAAAATGATTTCTACTTTCTGACAGTCAGGCAGCTGTTCCTTGACACTGTGCTCCTGGAAGCAGAGAAATGGCCATCCACTGGAAATCCAGATGTTTATTCTTGCCTTGGACAGATAAATGAATGCTAGAGCTTCATTTAGTACATGATTAAATAATCCTTGTTAGATCAGCAATCCTCCCACCTTAGGTTTGGCTGAAAAGTTAAAGTAACCTGGTTTGTATTCCAGCACAGTGATTTTTAAATTCATTTTGAATGAAGTCTATAACTAACTATCAGTCAAAGCCAACATAAAAGGAGATTGCCCAAGAGTAGATGATCTGACAGCCCAGATGTATAATTACTAATGTATTTAGAAACACCCTGCAAATCTGTAATAAAGATCAATGGCTTACAGCATAATTTGGCATCTAAAGCCCAGAACTCTGATTGCATTGTGTTTGTAAACATGTTTTAAGCTGTTGATAAGGTCTGTCAAGCAGAGGAAATTGAAGTCACAGTGGCAAAGATCCCTGAGATAGTTAGCATCCGAGGAGAAAATGATGTGCCAACTTCTCCCAGCCTTGCTGCCGTTTGTGACATTTGCAGCTGCACCAAACCAGCTTAGGGGAGATCCCTGAACGAGTCAGCATAGACAGTGCCATTCAAAACAAAAATCCCAGAGGTGAGGGGGCTGCCAGCAGCAGCATAATTCTAGATGTAGGAAAAAATACCTTTTTCTAAAAGCAATCGTTGTTACCTGGTCATAAGGCAACTGCAACAGGAAATGTCATTGTAGTCATTGAGGTCAGAGCTATGGCCACAAGCCATTAATTTTAATTTACTAGCAGTGGTTTGATTGGTACAGAGTACCAAAGACCTGGAGAAATCCCCAGATGAGGCACATTTGAAATTACTGATTAATGTGGATTCTGCTGCTGGTGACAAATGATCAACACTGGAAATATTTGGATTTTTCAGCAATGGGAATATTTTCATCTGAGCCCCAAGCCACAGCTATGAAGAGCATCATGACTGATTAATCCCAGGCAGCAACAACAGCACTCTACCATCATCTACAGAGGAATTTTCCATGGAAGAAAGTTTTCCAGAAAACTCTCGAAGTGCTGGATATTTCTCCCAGTGAAATGGAACAGCAATGATGCAAAGCTGATTTCAATAGATCCAAATTCCATCTATTTTGTGAATACTACAGAAACTGTTGTTTGCCTAATAATATTTGCAAATGGATTTATAGATAACCTGAAAATAAAGCCTACAGAAGAATATAATAATAAGGGGGAAATAGGATAAGAGGTGTTTGAAAATTGGGAAAATCATCATTCTTCTAAGGAGTGCTAATCATCAGTAAAATAATTGTTTCCATCAGTGCTTTACAGAGGCAATCAGAGATATCATGCATCCATCACAGCAAATAAACCACATTTGTTGTAGTTTTGAACCAGATGAGCTCACAAACAAGAACTTGGATATTTTTAAAACCAGAATAATAACATTTTCATGGCAACAGTGCTAACTAAGTTAAAGGGATTTTGAGAATATAGATTTTTTTTTTTTTTTGTCTGATAAGAGCATGTTTGTTCACCATACTTGTTATACAGGAAATTCAAGTGAAGGAGCAAATAGCCAGCCAGCAATGGAGCCTGGAAGAATTGTATCTATATTCACAGCATTAGTGAGTTTTATTAATTCTTCAAGTTCATAACTTTAGTATCATTAATCAACGATCATTCATTTCTTTGTCTGTGTCACAACAATTTTTTAGAAATATTTTTCAAATCAAGGGAAGGTAAACATGCTCTTTTCAAGGATGGAATTTTGACACAATCCTGGGATCATGCTGACAGAAAAACCCCTAGGTGTTCTTTTCCCATATGTTGCCAGGAAAAGATAGAGACTCATTTAGCCAAAAAAACCTCTAAGCCTCCCAAAAATTCTTTTTTCCACATGGAGTTAAATAAGGGAAGGAAATACAGTCACCCTGGGCTGCCTCTCATGGGGAGGGTGCAGAGGGTGCCACAGACCGAGGCTGTTTTGGTTGTCCAGGTGATTATTCCCTGGCAAACTCCCATTTTCCTCTCAGGAGCACAAGCCTGGCAGCAAGAGGAGCTCAGCAGCAGCAGCTCTGGAGTCCCCAGGATGTCACAGAAATGTGGGTGAGGCTGTTCCTCACTCTGGCAGCAGCAGACAAACAGCAGCTGCTGCTGAGAGCACCGGGCACTGAATTTTTGGGAAACCACAATAAATTAAAGGCAACATTTCTCGTGGAGCTTCACCTGGCCTAGGGACACCCTGGCCACAGGGCAGCTTTGCTGAGACAGAACCTGCTCTGTGAGGGGTTTGTAGGTTGGCTACAAGTCCCATCCATTTAATTCTGTGTTCCTGCAGCCCTCCTGAGGATGCTCTGTGAGCACCTATGAAGTGTGCCCGTGGTGAAACTGCCTGCAGTGGAGCTGTCAGCATCAGAAGAGAACGCTAAATTAACTGGGCTTTAAAACTGATAGGAGCAGAAAGGTACCTGAAGGTCTATTGCTTTTCACTAATTCCCCTAGATCTTAAGAAACTCGGTTTTTGGCATAATTCTCATTCTGTTTGACAGTAACTGACCCCGCAGCTATTCCACCTTTTGAATTCATCAATCAGATTCCTTTTCTTCTCCATGGCTGCTAATCTTATCTCATACTTATTTCCTGTTCTACCCAACTCTCCCAGAGTTTAAAAGCTTAGAGACAGGTTGTAAACCATCAAGTTCTCTAAGAGGTCGCTTCATTCTTTGCATGTTAAGAACTAGCATGGGCAAATGCTCCTTTTTCAATGCAAGGAAAGAGAGGAAAAAGCCCTAAACTCAGCATGAAAAATGAGATTCCACAACTGTTCAGTGCAGACACAGCAGGCTCCAGGCTCCCACATCAGGTTCTGTGGCTAGAAATAAATTATTTGCTCAATCTGGAATCAATTTTTAAAATATTTATATTTTAAGAAAACAAAAAATATTGTATTGCAATTCTAGAGTTCTACCAGCTTTCAGTAACAGCTTCTTGTGTTTTGGAGGCCACTTAGTTTTGTTACTCAAAAACACCAAATACAAGAGATGCTACAACATTTTCAATGCCTTAACAAAAGAAATCCTTTCAAAAAGCATCTCCTACTCCTGCATTTTCAAGATGGTCCCTAGATGACAGGGTTAAATGTCAGGGTTCTGAGATTAATCCACATCTATAAATAATAACAAAGGTTCAATCTCCTACTGATAAGGTAGGCTTTTTTTTTTTTTCTTTTTAAACTGCATTCAACATAAAACAAATTTGTACATAGAGAATCAAATGATTCATCAAAATAAAATCCAGTTTTTCTCACCAGTAAGTAATTTATGTTCTTCAATTGAGTCATTATAACATTCTGAAGCTCTTCTACTCTGGTTATGGACAAAGGAATAGACACTTCTGACAATGCAAAGGGTCTTTAATGTCTGCTCTAAGCTTTACCTCTCCCTTTAGTGACATGGAAGACTCCACTCTCTCTAAGTGCTCCATATTCAACTGTTTCTTCTGTTTCTTTCCACTTCTTTAAATTCTGTGTCTGATCTTAATTGGCAACACAGGTTAAGGCCGTGGGAGAAGAGAGAAATGTATAATTATATACAGAAAGAAAAGGAAAATATTACTGAGGGAAATATAACCAGATACAATTTCTTGTTAATCCTGGCCAGAAGGAGGTATCTTAAGAGAGGGAAAAACAACTACAGATCAAAATTATAGCCATGATATCATTTCTAACTAATCAAATAGAGAAAATGACCTGGGATTCCAATTAACACATCCATGCAATTTATCTATCTGATGAGTCTATTTAGGCACACAGGGAGTTTAACAAGATTTCAGTGTGTGGGAAATGAAAATTGAATAGACAGATTTTTTTCAGTAAAAATTTTCTCTTTTTTACCCCTCTAATTTTAACTGATTAGTCAATCACAATCCAGATTTTTGATTCTTTTTACACAATGCAGCTGATTAGCATTTCTCAGAAACTCATTCGCCCACAACACCTTTCTGTTACTCCAGGCATGAATTATTTCTGTTGTCATTACTACCTATGCTGGTTTGGGCTGGAGTTAACTTCCTCCCCAGTGGCTGCTGTGGGGTTCTGTTCTGGATTTGTGCTGGGAACAGAGTTTATAACACAGGGGTGTTTTTATTGTCACTGGGCAGTGACTCTTAGGCATTAGGTGCATTCCTGCATCACATCTCTGGTTTTGTTTCATCCAAAACCCCCCAGCTGTTGGAATCAGAACACTTTGCACTTGAGAACAGCCCAGTGGAGTGGGAAGGACCAGGAGCATCACTCAAATGGACCCTGCCAATCCCTCTGGTGAGCTGAGTCCATGAGACCACACTGGATTTATCAGGGAATGCAGAAAAGCTCAGCTGGCATTTCCTTCACACTCTCACCCCTGGATCCAGCCCTCCTTCACACACATGCCAAGGTGCATTCCAGGCTGCTGGATGCAAGTGTTCTCCAGCAGGGAGCTCTGCTCTTGGCAGAATGTGCTGAGGGTCGGCATCAGTCAGCGTCACCGAGGTACAGACACAGTGAAAGGGAACCATTGATTTCCTGAGTGTGCTTTTCATTTTGGCACAGATAGCAAGTGCAGTTTTGATGCTGACTGTTCCCAGACTTTTCACCAAGTCTCTCTTTACATCTCAGTTCCCCCATGCACAGGGTGCTGGGAGAGATGATCCCGGCCGGGAGCTGAGGTGATGTCGGGCATTATTTTTATTGCCAGTGATGAGTGCTGAATTTGTATTTGGAGTGGCTGCATGGGAAGAGCAGGGAGAGGATATAAAAATGCAGAGGAGTACCCAGTGCATGCCAAAGTGCAGCTTCACAGGCAAGCTCCTGTCTTTCAGGGACCTGTCAGCCACACGTGTAATAAACCACAATTGTGTTCAAAGCTAATGCTAATATGGCTCAGTGGGACACTGGTTTTAAATGTCATATTTTCAAGCCCTTCTCTAAACTCTCTTTCCTAGAGAATACTTCAAGGGAACTGGCATTCTAATGAATTCCTTAGGCCTGATTTTCAGAGCTATTAAGTGCACCTCTGATCACAAGTGCAATAGGAGATACTGACAGATATTCAGGTTTATCCTATCTAGATGGACAGGTTGTATAAATACTGTATTTAAAATATTCCCAACCAAGTGGGAAGGAAGCAAGACAAATCAGCCTGAATTAGGATGAAGATGGCAGGGTGAAAACACAACTTCTTATCTACCTGAAGCAAGCTACTCCAAAATTATATGAAGGAAAAATCTGCTTAAGGTTCGTAAACCTTTGCATCAACATATTGTACCAGGAAATAATAACAGATAAAACAATGAGTTTTGGTTATAATGGACACATTTTCCGATTGATGTTCTATATCTACAGTTGCACATACTTTTGCAGTGTTCTGATTTTTGGTGGAATATAAATTCTCTCCCAGAATTTGGAGAGCCTGTCTCCTCTGTACTAGAACAAACAGGAAATCTAGAATAATTTGATTATTTCTGACACATTCATCCTGATACTGCCTAGAAAACATGTACACAAATTTAAAATCCCTTTGGCACAAAGTAATATTCCCTATGGGTTCACCACCTGTTTATTGATGCCCAGCCAGTCCCTGAGCAGCAATTGGCCTTTCCTGGCCAACTCCCCCCAGTTTCTGCACTGGACACAGCATTCCATGGCCTGGAATATCCCTCTGGCCAGGCCAGGCTCCCTCTGGGTTCCTTGTGCACCTTCTCACAGGCACAGCATGGCAAACTGAAAATCTGCCACTACAAAGCTAAAACCACCCAGCAACAACTATAACACCAATGTCCTACCAAGTTATTCCATTCTAAACCCACTATACAACATGGTCAGAGGTGCTAGAGAGAGAATTAACTCTCTCCCAGCTGAAGCCAGGCCAGTCTGTATCTCTCACTATAAAATATCACATCCCTTTCCCTCACAGTTTATTTCTCTTTCTCCCCTCTTGGCCACTTGGCAGCTGCAGCAGAGGAAAGTTGTGTGCAATGAAAAATACCTGGTACTTTGCACTGGGAAAGAAGGGAATGTATCAGCCTGGGATGGAAAAAGAGGGAGCTTTGTAGCAGGGGAGCAGCAACTGAGAGCCCCTGGCCCCAAGTGCTCTGATTTTCCTTTAAGTGGAGTTTGATGAAACAGAAATCCTGCTCAGAGCTGTTCATCACAGCTGGAGAGAACAATTAAACATGAGCCTCCTAGATGTTTAGTCAACAGGGAGCTGTCTGTCTAACATGGCTCTAGCTGAAAAATATGAGATCTGAGAGCCCTAAATACATTTCTATTCAGGATATGGGACACAGGGCAGTCTGACATTTCATGAAGACAGAGCTTATACAAGTTCATTATTTAAACAAAGACCTGGACATGTAAAGACAATAATTATCTTATTTGAAAGTCTAAAAGTTATCTAAATAGGAGAGATACAGGTGTGTGTGTGTCCTATCCCTCCCCACCCTCAGTATCTTCCAAAGAAATACAAAAGATAAAAATCAGGGAGACAATTAACCTCCTAATTAAAGAATAAGCCAAAGGCTAGGCTGCAAAGCAAGTTATACTGAGTAGGATATTCCCAGTTGTTCCTCAGTCTGAATAAGACTGTTTTCCCCTCAAATGTCACAGCATATTAAGTGCCAGGAGAGAATTATTTCAGCATATGATGAACAAAACACCACAACTTCGAGGAACGAACTCACAAAGCTTCCACGAAGTGAACTGCAGCCCAAATTGCAGATAATTAGGAGTCAAGGCTCCTACAGTGTGAATCCTGCTGCAGAGGCAAACACCCATGACATTTAATACCTTTCTCATTTGTTTTGATATGCCCAAGCTATTGGCAAACGAAGGTCAAACAACTTTGCCAAGTATCCTCAGCAATGTAAGAAAACACATCACCAAAACTTCCCAAGCCCGGTTTGCAGGGTCAGGATTTCTGTCTGAGCACAGGGGGGGGCCAAGGGAGAGTCAACACTGCTGCTGCTGCTGCCCAGCCTTGAGCTCCTGTTCTCCTGCTGTGGAACCATGCCCAGCTCTTGCTCTGGCAGCCCTCAGCTGATTGTTTATGTGCACAGCTTTTCATCTCTGGTTCTGTGCTTCAGGATATCCGTGACAGCAGAAGCTCAGCTCCTGACAAACCCTGCTGGGCTGTTCTGTGCCTGCACCAGGGCTCCAAACTGCAGCTTCTGAACCCACCCACCTGCTCTGCAAAGAGTGATGGCTTCAGAGTCATTCCTGCATGGCTTGAGATTATTTCTAAAGCTCAATATTCACATTATTGCTGCACAGCAGCTTATGAAAACTATTAGTTATAATACTTAACTTCTCCGTGAGAAGAAATTAAAATTGCCTTTAGGAGGAATGAATGGGCCATAGAACTACTAAATGCCTGACTATAACATTTTCCAGATGTTTATTGATCTAAGACCAACAAACTACAATTCACTTGACATGCAAAGCTTTATTTATTTATTTAGCAGCACACTTGTGTCACAATTATTGGACAATTTTTGTCCAAAATATATTTTCAGACACCCTAATCTCTTCATTAACATGATTAACCATGGTGTGGCTAAAGTCCTCAGGTAGTCCAAGCAACAGATAAAGTGTATTTTAGATGACAAATTAGGAATAAAAGTCTTCTCTGTAATGTACCAAAATAGACCACAAGCACATTTGTTTCTCTCGCTGATCATTAATTCAGACTAAATTTAAGTATGAATGCTAATTAAAATTTTGTTGGTCTTCACTGCTTCTGACAGAAAAACCACAGAGCCAGTGGCTGCACTGAACTAATTTTCACATTGACAAATGCTTGGCATAACAGTCTGTTGAAACTTCAGTTTCAGTGAAAAACTAACAGTATTTTGATCAATTCTGAAATATGCCCAAACACTTAAATTTGTGAAGCATCTGTTACACACTGACTCTTCAAACACTAAATATTTCAATGCCTGTTTCTCCTCTGTTGAAAAAGTCCAATTTATAATATTCAAAGACCTGCCTAACATCTAGAGAAATATAGAAAAACAGAAATGAAAATTATTCTGCTAGGTTACCCTTAAAGCTAAAGATACCAAAATGCTGAATTATCTTTTACTACAGTTCTACTTATCTGTGGTAAAAGAGTGGGAATTATTGGTTACTATTTATATATGAACAGGAAATTATGAAGTTAATTAATTGCATCCTCATTTCACTGTTTCAGATCTACACTGCCAACTCCCAGGCAGAAGTCTGAGGAGGCCAATAGTGTGATTTTTGACAGAAAGTGAACAGAGGAGTTTTTGCCTGCAGGCCTAGCAAAGATGCAGGGCTCGTGGATGGCCCATGTGATGCCATAAGTTTTAGCTTTCATATTTTCCAGACTCTGTACTGCACTGGTGTGTGACTCTGAATTTCATACAAAGTGTTACAAGTTCTCCTCCCAGCTCAGTCACACAAA
>JANRMJ010000026.1:16203088-16218607 GCA_025584955.1 Alethe diademata
AATCCTACAAACAAATGCACCCTGTATCTGTGGAACACTATTTTCAGCCCTACAATCATCTTGTGAGGCACATGCTCAGACCTACTCATGGAAGTTCCCATAAAAAAATGGGATACACACAGCTCACCTGTGCCCTGCAAAGCCCTGTGTCTGCTCTTTTCAGATTTTTTTTTTTGTTCCAGCTTACAGGATATAAATTGTTACTGCTTTATTTCTGTGTTTACCTAAGCTTTTAAAGGAGTCTAGGAAAAAGATGCTAAAAATCCCCAACAAAACACTAAATCACATTATTTTGTGCACTCTGCCATTAATGCTACTTAAGATTTGCTAAATAAGTTGGATTACATTAATTTTTAAGTGTATTTAAGTGATTTTCAAAAATCAAATTAATGAACCAGTATCTACTATAATTGATTTTTAAAAGACAAAAAAAAAAATCAAATAAAAAGCTTTTCCAATATCACATAAGTAATTGAAAACACCAGCTTCATAAATACATCTTCAGGAAAGGAACATTCTTACTTCTTAGGAAAGAAATGAGTAGAGGCAAAGGTCTCCAAAATTTATTGGAACTCTTAATTTCAGAGGCATTAAAATGTTATCTGTTGAAGATTTGATCCTGCTGCTCCATGGAGCTGGTGGTAACTCCAAAAAGCAGCAGCACACTCCTCCCCAACTCCACACTCCACCCCGAGGTCATGCTGCACCGGCACAGAACAATTCCCAAAGAACCACCCCAAAACTGGCAGGAAGAGGAGCAATTGTTTGGGATAATGGAGCAGGAGCAGTGATGCCAGCACACATCTCCCTGCAATGAGCAGCAGGGGAGCTCTGCCAGGGATGGGCTGAGACTGGAGCTTTGTTCTGGCCCCAGGACTCTTGTTCTCCTTTTGCTTGCATCCAGGCAGGTGAAGGGCTTTGATGTCTACAAGGAAGTTCTGAGAGGGTGAGACTGTTCTAAATAGGGAGGGGAGGAATGAGTCAGCCTTGACCCCATGACTCGTCTGTGCAGGGCTGATCCCTCAACACGCAGTAAAACAGCTCCTGATTTATTAAAAAAATGGGTATTATAAAGTGCAAAAAAGAAAGAATAAGGCTTTAGGTGAAGATCTTCCTGGATTCTGGCTGGAACAAAGGAGGCATTGCCAGAAATTTCCTTCACAGAGGACTCCTTTGTAACATATTGCAGCACTGGAACTGCCCAAATGTCTCGACAGCGTTGTACTGAACAGATTTGACAGCACAGAGCAGACTCCCAACTTCACTTCCAGGGAAGCTGTGGCAATTCACCCTGGCTGAGCACTCAGCCCAAGTTTAGAAGACTTTCAATGAATCACTTCTAATACAGTGCAGATGTAGCAGATGTATCTCTGCAGGATTTCAGACCAGACTTTGGGTATAGAGAATTAGTTACATTTCATAATGACATTATTTCCAGATGTCTGAAAGAGATCAGAAGAAAACTAACATCTGTTGAGGGACCAAAAATACTGTGTGCTTTTAAATATGCAGTAAGAAATATATATCAAGTTTCAGAAAAGGAAACAATTCCTAGGAAAGCTATGCTAATAAAATGCACAAGATTTTCAAGAAAATGTTTCTAGCACAAAGTTGTTCCACTCTTGAGAAGCAAATATAAAGTTTCCTTTAAAAATTAGGTTGGCATTTTATAATAGCAAAAAACACACACCTGTATAAGATCACTTCCTGGAACACATAGAATACAACAGGTCAAGGACACAAAAACTTTCCATTTCAGTGAGAGGAAATACAGGTAAAACCAAGCAAATAACCAAACTCCAAAATGAAATTTTGTGCTTCTCCACTGCACTTCTAGGACAGTGCTCAGGACAATACTGATCATTCCACTTGTCTGAGACTACTGGCATTCAAAACACATTTGGAAACTGAACAGAAAAGCATAAAAACCCCTGAGAGGTCTAATTATAAGGTAACAATACAATCCTCTTGGACTTCATTTATGGATAGATCCACAGAACTGAAAAACCGGCTAAGCCAAGTTTTCCTTTGGAAGAGAATCCTATTAAATGAATAATTAAGGAGCCTTTCATACTTTCATGCCTACATTGTGCTAATAAGAACTGGTTTCATGTAGTAACTCCAGAGGGAGTCACATGCTGACAACAGCTAAAAGCTTCATAAATACCAGTTGTAACACTTCCCAGTCACATTTTTGATCTGAAAGAGCTCAGAAGTGAAGGAAAACCATGATGGATGTGCGCTTGGAAAGTGTAGGGGTAAGATTAGAGAGAACTTTTTTCTCCAAGTGAGACGAATCGAGAGTCAAATACTGGATGTAGCTTCAGCTTTATTGTGAATTCTCCAAAGAAAATCTAAGCAAGCTTTGCCTTTTCATTAATCTTATTTCCAGATGTTGCCCCTGAGCTGTTTCTGGGTGGCCTTTGCTGGAGAGATTTTGAGGCTTGAAAAGTTCTCTTAGGTATGTCCAATATGAGCTTTAAGCAAATAACCAGCTGACATATTTTAAGAGGTGACCTAATTTAAGATCCCTTGTGAATCATTAATTAATTCATCATGTTGATTTATTCCATCCATTGCCTGCTTTGTCTATTCCCATTACTTCCTAAGAAAATTAAAAATTCTTTTAATTATTAAAGACTAAGGAAGACTTATGAAGCCTTTAATTTATTAAACTATTTCTCATGGAATACAAATACATCACACACAAGTGACTTCTCTATAAGAGTTCCAACAGTAAGAAAATATTCCAGAATGATCCTCTCAAAGACTGAGCACAACCTCTGTTACTGATTCACACCACTGTTCATGAGATGCCAGCTGCAGCTTTTTCCTCTGACTACAGCTGAGAAATCAAATTTATTCCATGGCCCTGCAATGTTTCAAACAAGGTCCAGCATGTTGTAGAACAAAATATGTATTTCTGACTTTTCACTAACCATGATACATTACCAACCCTTCAAGGAAACAACTTTATGAGTAGGCTGGATTTTGGAAGCACAGCTCACATCTGCTGCTTGTGTTCCCAACCTCAGCATGTTCCAAATTTCATTCACTTGGACAGCAAGTGCAGTTTGAGGGGTCTCTCAATGGAGTGCAAATGGGTCTGGGATTTCTCTGAGCTGCTTGTGAAAAGCTCCCAGAGGTGAAGAATTTAATTCTTCTGGTATGGCAGCTGATTCCAGGCAACAGAAAAGCAGAAAGCCAGGGCAGAGCAGGAGAACCCACATGAGCTACAGCATAAAACTCTTTTCCTGAATGTCTCTGTATAGACACAAAATGCAAAAATATCTACTCTGAATTTACCCAGCTGTGAAGCTTCAAATCCCAAGATTAACGAGATTTAAACTTTATAAAATAGTCACAGCATACAACTACCATCTTTTCATGAAATTACTGTTTTGCTTGTTCAACACATTTTCTTTTCATATGGCAAATATAAACCCTGTGATAAATTTCAGATCAAGGGTGATATGTCTTTTTTTTTTTTAACTAAAATGCTCAATAGTTTAAATGATGGTCACCATTCTACCAATTTGGCTTTCCTCTTCACATTTGGATTCAGATACTTTCATTATAGAAGTTACAGCAGCCCAAAAACTGAGGTGCCATTACAGATGGAAAGATTCAGACAATCAGGAAATCAGGTAAAATTTCTAGCAAACAGAAAGCAAGTTAATATTCACCAAAGAGCTTATTTTAATGCACAACAAAGTTCACACAAGTGAGCTAATTTTTTAAAAGACCCCAAAACCCCAGTGCTCTTTTCCCCTACAGTTGCCATGGCACTCAAATGCTGAAAGTCTATGAAAGATTTGTGATTTATAATTGTGTATATACATTATACAAATATATGTATATTTGCCTACATTTTCCCACCCAAAATAACATGAGATGATTCTGTCCAGTGTGAAAATAAATCTGGGTTTCAACATGACATTAATATCTCTATATAACCTCCCTTATTTGAAATAACAAGCATTGCCTGGAGTTGGCTTGTTCAACTTTTCTCCTACTTTTGCAAAACCTGACAGCTGTTCTCAATAAATGAGATATTTTCACAAGGTACCAGGCAGATTTTTTTACATACAGCTGCCTTTGGGCTGAGTTTCAGATATTCCAGGCCACCTCCTGGACTGGGGCAGTATTAAATAGGAGGTGTATGTAGAATAAACCCTTCTGTGACCCATATCAAATCCAAGTTTTTAGATCATCGATTTCCCACCGTATTCTTCAGACCAATCTAAATGGCTACAGATGTAGGAGGTTTCATTGTCAAACACTGACATTCATTTTAATAACTTCCAAATGATGCTCTTGTTTCTTAGGGAAAAGGAATAATGCTCCCCAGCCTTATTCAGTTATTGTTAATTTAGAGCTGGAGTAAATCTTTGCAGCATGGAAATGGATGTCTGTATTTTTATTTTATTATGCATATTAAAAAATGAAAATATCATGATCTGTTCCAAGATTTTATCTGGAATATCTTCAAAAGTCTGTTCTGTGGTGGAATTAGTCCTAAAGCTTCTCAATGACTTTAAGTTTGTTTTTCCCCTGCGTGCCATGCTGGCACTCTGCCATCCTTTTCAGTCTGGGTTTTTTTTCCAGCTTTGCTTTTTGGAGCAAAATAGAGAGATGTGAATGTGAAGAAAGCAAACAAACTCTTTTTATCCAAAGCTGCATTTTGAAGCACACAAGAGGAATTAAAAAATCATAGCCCTAAACATTAATCAATAACCTTATTAATAAATAGGGCTTAAGTTCATTTCAAATCCACTCCAGGTAGGTGCAGGTTGCCACTCTTGGCCTTTTCTCTGCCAGACTGAGAAAACTCATCCTTTGGTTTTATTTGAACTTTTATTTTAACTTGTTTTATCCTCATTCTGTGTATCTTTGCTTTACCAGTCATGATACAAGCTACACTAAACCCAAACAATACAGGAGCTCTTCACAGCCACAAATGTTTGTAGTAACTATCCAACAACACAGAAAAATGGCAACATTTCAATCCCAGTGGTGAATATTCCCAACATTTCAGCTGGAATCTGCCAGCAGCTGAGGGACAAGAATAGATGCTTAGACTGAGAATACCTCAATGGGAACACCCACAGCAAAACCAAAAGGAATTAAAAGCCATTTCTCCTTTGTTTTGCACAGCACTGTGCAATGTGACTTTATTTGATTAAGCAGGAAAAGCTGCATCCCTAAAAGTGAAAACCAGAAGGCAGTACAAATATAAAATTATGCTGAGTGTACTTAAAGTGCTCTGAACCTGTAGAGATCTCCTGCTAAATTCAGTTGTGTCCTGGCTCCCAGAGAAATGCTCATCCATGGGCTGAAAGAGCCTGGGACAGATCAGACTTCTTCTGTATAAGATCTAATAACCAAGTCTTTTGACATTCCCCCTGTCACATTCTAAACTGTACGAACAAATTAATAAATAAACAATGTTTTCATGAGATATTTAAAAATGTTATTTTCTTCTAAAACTGTTTCTCTTTAATAAAAAAAGAACGGATCACAAGTAAGCTATGATTTTGTGTGCAGCTATAAACATCTGTTGAGTTCTTAAACATAACATAAAATATATCTGGTAAGATTAACCCCACATCAGCCTGGCTTTGACAAACAATGCAGCAGCAAAGTCCTTTACAAAGGCTGGAAACAACAGCAGGAAATTTGTCCT
Organism: Alethe diademata; assembly: GCA_025584955.1. NCBI lineage: Eukaryota > Metazoa > Chordata > Aves > Passeriformes > Muscicapidae > Alethe > Alethe diademata. The sequence continues at coordinate 16,208,775 of JANRMJ010000026.1, forward strand.
CAGCAGATTAAAGAGAGGAGCAAGATGCTCAGGGGTCCTCAGGGCTGGCTTTTCCCCATAGCTCTGCAAATGCCACATGCTCTTTTTAATATTGTGATCCTAAATTGTGATTGACTGATAAAGAAATCAAGGATATTTAGGGATCATTTAATTCCAAATTAAAAAAAACAAACAAAAAACAAAACTCTGCATCTCACTCAATACAAATTTCTAAATATAAGGATACAGTTTTTGTAAGGCAATGGTGAGATGCTGACTTGTTCAAATTATGGGGAATTTAAGCAAAATATTTGAGAACTTTCTGCAGGAATCTCACAGACATTTCAGGAGTTTTAGCTGTGCTGAACAAATTCATTGGTAGGAGAAGATGGAATTTTTTTATATGTCTTGAGATAAAAATCACACTGTAAATAGCAAAAATATTTCTCTTCATCTCTCTCTAGCTTGTGTGCGAGCAGAGGCTTCTGTAGGACTGCAGAAATGATTTTGAAGAGCAGAAAAGCAGCTCAGGCTTCCCTAGTCAGCAGCAATTACCACAGCAGCTAAGGAACCTCAAAAATTAGGATTAGAACAGGCAATTTTGAAAATTAGGGTTCATCTTGACTTTTCCTGAAATAATTCTCAGATGGCTGAATGCATGCACAAATTTCCTCAGCTGCTTTAAACAACCCACAGCCTGCCCTTGTCAGTGAGAACTGGAATTTGCTGTGCAGAGAATCTCCCACTCCTCTTGATTTCTGTTCAAGATAAAGAATCAGCACCTCCAAAAATGACCATTCCCATTTTCCCAGCAGATGTCATTGGATTTCCAGATTTTCAAGAATAAAAGCAGTCTAATTGCATCTTTCAGCACTCCCTGACTGGAATATAACAGCCCCACAGACAGAAACTGTGCAGAACCACTTGAAATTTGGTGTATTCTGCTCCCAAGCACTTCTCTATGACATTTGAGTTTATGGTCAGCTCTACAAAGCTGGTAACTCATACAAGTTCAGCCATTCTGCAATGACAGACATCATAAAATATAAAATATTTGTTCATCACAGGAATTTTACATTCTATAGTTAATGTTTTTCTAGCTCAGCGATTCATTTTGCTGATTAAAAAAAATTCTTATTGGTCTGGCAAAAGTTAAATAACATCCAGAATTAAGTATTTAAAATATGAGTCCCTAAGACCTTAATTTGTATTAATGTTCCTTTCTTAAAGTTTTTGACAGAATTCCATTCATAATGAAATGTTCAGAGGTAATTATTTCTCTTTCTTCTGTGTGAATTATGAGAATTATTTATATACTCAATCTTAATATCACAGCTTCATTGCCTAATAGGAAAAATCCACAGGATATGAATCATTCTGAGAAAGAATTAAATTTTTTTTCTCCTGTTTCAAATAAAAAGAAAAAAAAAAGAGAGAGAGAAAGATGAAAAGATTTCTAATGACATAAAATTCACAGTGCTGCAGGCTCTGCTGCAAATCAGAGCTCTTGCTACGTAACCCAAAGCTCTGGTTCCTCCTCCAAAGCCATAAACTGCAATGCTGTAATGATTAGTTAATGAAATGGTGGGGTGATAACGAGGTGATCAGAAATGTAAGATAAATTATTAATTTAAAAAAGGTAAAGAATAAGAAATGAGAGCAGCAAGTTCCTTTTTGGGTGTGGGGGCTCAGCCCCTGCTCCTGTGCTGGTGGAATTCCTGACACCCCAAACCCACCCAGCTGCCAGTTGTTCCCCCCACAGAATAATGGGCCGTGCACAAAGCTCATTACAAATTGCAGATAAGCTGTAAAAGCCATAAAAATTTCTACTGACATTTATTGCCAGCCAGTAGCTCGAGGATGTTGATATATATTGATAACAGTCTGCTTTGTGACATTTTCAAAGTTTACTCCTAATTCACTTGCAGAATATGCAAATATAGGTTTTTTTTTCCCTCCAAGTCATTAAGTTGCTGCAATATCCACCTGTACTTTTAATGGGTTTTTACCTATTTAACAGATATTCTTCCATGTGTTTTATAGGCTTATCCTGCCAAAAATAGCTTTTCTAATGCGAAAAAAAGTAGATTCTTACAAACTTTCAAGTTAATAACTGCAACAAGTGTTTACAGATAGTTTTTATGGGGAGCAATAAATAAGTGTTACTACATAAAACACCTTGAGACAGAAGGGAATTTTATATACACTAGTACATATATTTATATGTGTATGCAGATATTTGTGATATTTTTTAAACAATATCATGACAAGCTCTGAACACCCTTTACAAAGAATTATGGCTGGGAAGGGGCTTTATTCCTTCTGAGCTTTCAAACAAGGAGACTGAACAAAGGTGGTTCTTTTAAGTATCATTAAAAATACTGAGGGCAAGGTTTTATCTGTGTCACACATGAAAATTCTGCATTTACAATGGGTCTCATTGTACTAATCCAGTCACAGGTTTATTATCTACGATTCCTTTAGGAAATGTCACGAATCCACAGAATGTCCTTGAGCTTTAAATCTCGCATTTTGATCTTTGATTTAACAGATAAAAGATATAAACCTACATTTACCCAGGCAATTCCTCAGTGCCTGTACATCTGAAATAGCCCAGAAATAGCTTATTCTAGTCAGCATATTGTATAAATTAGGATCAGTAACTTTTATTTCAAAAGACTTTGTTTTTTAGGCATAGAGACAAAAATATTTGGTCTCAGAATATTCACTGGGGGTTCCACATTTCATTTCAGAAAGCCACAACACACACTTGCAATATGTCATGTGTTCATTTCTAAACACAAACATAATGCCCCCAAATTGTATTTTTTGATCAGCTGCTGCATCAGAGCTCTAGAAGATGGAGAAACTGGCTGAGCAGCAAATGTGTATTTAAAACAAATGCTCCTGAGGTAATAGTGAATTGAAACTATAGACAATGAAACTCAAGTGAAATATATTTGTAAGGTTTTGTGCAGCATCTTATTAGAAAACTGATTTTTTTGTTTGTTATTTATATTCCATGTGGTATTGACATGTAACCAAAACTGAGGGAGAAGTTTGGTCCCAAAAGCAAAATAACAAATCCTGTTACCTGCATCCTTGACTCTCCAGAAAAATCCCTCTGTGCCAGACCAAAGGACCAGCTATATTTGTAAAATGTTTATTTTTGCAGTAAATGTATTAGCAATGCTTAAAGAAAATCTTCCTCTGGGAGGAAGAACAGCTAAAAATTGAATACTGACTGGATTCAAAGGGAAACACGAGTCACTCAGCACAGCCAAATCTGCTTTAATTAGGACCTTTTAGTACTTAGCTCCACCGGGAGCCATCAGACACATTTTGCTACTCATAATCCACAAGAAAAATCCAGTAAAAGGAGCATAGGTACAAAGAAAGGGAAATGAAAACAGAGCACTCTGCCCCAAATGAATTAGCCCCAGATTCAGAAAACCAAGTTGTAATTTAGGATAACACTGAGAAGCAAAGGGTTGCTTTAAACTCCCAGTTCTAGGAGATGTAACAGGTCCTAGAAATTGCAAATAGGCCAGAATAAAATAGCTTGGAAAGTTAATAGAGATAAGAATTACGTATTTGCTTTGCTTTTGATTTCAATCTTGTCATAAAAATCCTGACACTGAATATTGCCCAGCAATGCCTGGAGCTGGGGACTAGAACAAACACCTAAAACAACAAAAATAAACCTCCACAATGTATCATTTCAATAGAAAACGTGAACAAAAGAGAGCAAAAAATACAAGTTGCTGTGATAGAGGCAAACATTTGTTGCAGTAAATTGCTGGGGCTTTCAGAGCAGCAATTTTCGGGCTACAGAAGGACAATGTCATGTTCTTTCAGATACAAGTGTTGGAGAAAAAGGCCTTTCTTGCCAAGCAATGAAATGCTTTGTTTGAGAGGCAGGGGAGGCATCTCCAGCCTGACACTGCTCTGGGAGATTGCTCACTCTGAATGTACTTCTGCACTCACTGCCACAGCCATTCCTGCCTTTAATTAGTTGCTTTTCCATCTTCCACACCTAGAAAATCGCTGAGAATCAAGCCTGAAAAGTATTTACATATCAAAGGTGCAGTTAAAAAAAATTACTTTCAAGAAAACCTCCCCATTATTTCACATTTTGCTTCCAAAATATTGCGTTTTTTAGTTTTCTCTCTCCTCTATCCATAACGATTCTACTTCATTTACATGTGTAAAAATTATGATATAAACATCTCTGTGGCTATTTAAATGTTATGAGAATTTACCTCCCACTCCCCAGTTTAGTAATTTGGTCATTCTTGACTAAAGTTATTAAAAGTAAGGGTGAAGATGATGCAAAATTAATGTTGTGGCCAGAAATACCTCTAATTAATTGCTTAAGAGTAGCATTTCACTGTTAATAGTGTCGAAGCCATAGATACTGAGAGCCTTACAGTAAGAAAAGGAATTCTGGTGTCCATAATTTTTACTCAAAACTCTAGGAAATTTTGAGTTCTGTCAAAAATTTCCTGACTCCCAAGTACTTGAACTCCTCCAACTCTATATTGAAACTCATTAAACCAAAGCCAGCCTGAGTGGATCCCATGTTTAAAACTCCCCCTTCTTCAGCTAATTTGGTTTCTGACTCCTGTTCCTAAATTCATGTAAATTATAGCAAAGCAACACTTTTTTTTTTGGTCTGATATCCAAGAAAAGTTAAACGCACACAGAATATTTCTACATCATATTCTGAATATTTTTTTTTCCAAACTGGAAAAAAGTTGTTGGAATATGCAGTGAAGACATAAAAGTTTACTTCAAGAAAATTGTTTGAAATTAGTAAGCTTAATAAAACTACTTTCTAATTTGAAATGTCAAAGTGTTATAATGCCCATCTTTCACAGCACTTAGAGAAATGCAATTGTCCCACACTTTCTTAATTAAAAAAAAATGTTGTGTTTTAAGTGAAAGACTCAGAGTAAACTTTCTTATTGGATACTTCCTGATGCCTTGAAATTACTGTCCTAATTCAAGGGACTACACAGCACATCTGAATTTTATTGGGGGTGGGTTTTCAAAGGTTACTGCTGTCACACGAGGAAAGAAAGACTTTCTTCCCCAGGCCAAATAAGAACTTAGACAAAATGTGATATAATACATAATATACAACAATTGTTCCAGCTTGAAGGATTCCAGGCTGTTCATTCTTTGCTCTGCTTCTGCAGATTTTGCTAAAGCCACATAAATTGTTGGTGGGTATTTTATAGTATTTACTACTGCCACTAAAGAGAAAGCTGGACCACCTAAATAATTTTATTTACTTCCACTTGGGTTATTTTCCTTAAAATATGATTGCATTCCAGAAATAAAGTGCTGCCCTGCTGTGGAATTCAGTAACTGCTTGTTACCCTTGGTTCCAGTGGCCAAATGTCACCCCACAAACTGCTGTAGGATATGGGGTACCTGGAGTTCTTCCTCTTAAGACCCTTTTATCATGAGTTCCACACAATCTACACACAAAGAGACCAAAATACTCAGCTCATGCACTCAATACATAGTTAGGAATTCTGTCTCAGGAACTGGAATCATTAAAGCTGGAAGTCCTTGCTTGTATGCTTATCTCAGTTGACAAATATTGAATTCCTCGTTTCCCTGGTCTTTAGCTTCAGAGACGTGTGAAATAAATGAAGAAATAAACCTTTTCCTAATTTAAACATTAAGTTGATTGTGGAGAGTGCATTGATCGCACTGTGGTATTAATTAAAAATTCCATTGTTTAGTGTAAGCCATCACAAGGCAGATGTGAGTTTGAAAAAACCAAGCAAGTTTGAGCCACTTTGTAGAGCAAATGCACAGGGTAGTCCTTACTCCACTGTTCCAGGTAAAATGCAGTGAAATCATGGGCCAAGCATCACCCATTCTTCTTTAACTTAAATGGATCAATTAAAAAAAAAAAAAAAAGGCCATTTTCAATAGGTCTGGCTCTATGTAATTTTGAATCAAACCCATCTTTTTTTTCCCTTCACATTCACTATGTAGGGCTGCTATATTTGCCTTTTATCTTTTTAGAACCATGCCTTATTCTACTATTATTTTAGCATCAACTCTGATATTTGATCATACTATAAGCCTCTTTTTTCCATTTATGCTGATAAAAGACTGCAAAAGCAGAGGAATTATGTACCTTTAGTAATGAGAGTTGGCTCTGTCAGCAGACCATCACCCCATTGCAACCTCTAAAGCAGAATCAGTGTATTTTGAGTTCTGACTGGAACTCTAAATAGAGCTTAAAGCATACCAATTAAAAAAAGAAAACATAATTAAAATCTAAAGAAAAAGCAAAGCCCAACAAAATACACAAAGAGGAATTTATAAAACCTGTGCTTTTTGCTTACAGTCCAGCAAAACTGGAAAAGTGCTGGAAAATACACTTGTTCTTACTATCTGAGATATAATCTTCCAAATTATTTGTGGTTTAAGCTGTTTGACAGCTGAAGAGCCAAGAAAAAGACTCCTGGACAGGTACCAGTGCACTACAATGTTTAGAGGGGAGTGGGGATTATGTTTCTAAAGTTACCACAGGACTTACAGATTACACTATTCCTGTATATTTCTTTCATTAAGGTATTTAAAGCTTTTTGCACCTACTGAGATAAAAACACAAGGGCAGTAGAATTGGTAAAAGAGTGCTGCCACTGATGAAGTGCAGCAATGCTTTCTGAAGCGTGAGTCTGATTTTTATTCTGTGCAGAAAGCACAAAAGGTCAAAATGGATTGCCTTGAGGCATATCAGTAGCACAAATTGTGTGCCTCCTGCTGCTTGGACATCACAGGGCTTTCCAAGTCAGTCTGCTTAAGAACTGAGCACCTTCTCTGGCTTTAAAAACCCACACAATGGCATTATTGGCCCAACAATCAGAGGACAAGGCTAAATTGCAACTTTTCCCTACACATTATACTGGTTTCTAATGGTGGTCATGAGCACTTGAAGTTCTCCAAAGATGTGACCCAGTTCACTGCTAAGTGCTCAAAGATTTTTTTCCTTTGTTGTTCCATGCAACATCTGTGTTAGAACACCTTGATTTTGGAAGTGCTGTGGCTGACACCACGTTGATAGCTCAGAGACAGACTAAAGCACTACTGCACTCTTTCTTTGAAATGAAATTCATTCAGTGAGGACAGAGACCAGAGGAAATTGGAAATGCTGGTTACAGAGCCATTCCACAACACTTTTTAACATCTCATCCTCGTTGAACAAAAGATGTAGTCATGTGGAATTAATGCACAGCATTAATAACAATGTGGATTTGTAAAAGGAAAGATGCAGGAGAAAGGATCTCCATTCATTTCCTTTTACAATGTCTTCAGTTTGGAAGCGTGGGGTTTTTTTATTTCAGTGATAAATCTAGAAACATTTAAGCTATTACAAAGAATTACATCCTATTGATGAAATGCTACAGAGCTGTTCTATTGCAGTCTAATGGGAAAAAGACTCTGAATAATAAGAAATTACATCAAGACAAACATCTTAATTAGTTAGATTCTATTATAATTCTATTGTACATTTTGTAGCATTATTACAGACTGTTTCATTTAAAAAAGGAATTCAAAATACAGTCATCCAATATCTGCTACAATATTTCAAAATGTGGAACCCTGATCCAATTCCCCTGAAAGTCTCATTGCCTGTAGAAAGTACCCAGTATAAAAATCAGCTTTGATTGTTCTTTGCACCTTTACCTCTGGGAGAAGAAGAATATCTGGCAATCTGCCATGCATAACAAAAGTTGCCTCCCATTCACCTCATTTTCCTACTTCACTTTGCCCCATTCCTTCTTAACAATCAGCAAGAAAAACCTATGGAAGATGGGAATATCTCAAGCACTAAATTTTTGAGATTTTCTGGAGCTGTTCAAGCAATCAGTATCTCTGCCTGTCTCTTGGCCAAAGGTTTTATAGACTTGTTTCCATGCCTGAATTTTGTTAAAATTTCCAGTATTCAGAAATGCCCATAATACTGAATAGCTGGAAGAGGAGGAACAAACAGCCCATTATGTAAAAAAATTATAAAGAACAGAGGGAGTTTTTTCCTGGTCCCCAACGTTAAAGGACAATGACTGCTGCACTTTATCAAATTTCTAAACCTTTTTAATAAGAGGTGAACAAGTCAGTTTTTTATAAAAATGGTGGGGTTCTTTTGGTTTTTTTTTGTTTGTTTGTTTTTGTTTTTTTTTGTGAAAGATTTTCAGGATTTTTTATATTTATTTACAGTGATATTTTTTTCAAGCCTTATTTTGCAATCTGTGCTATTAGTACTATACCAAAAATTTCAACTAGCCAAAATACCTGAAGCAAATCAGCTGGCAGAAACACTACATTTACCTTTTTATCTTTTAACCCCATTTCTGGTATCATACAAGCAATGGAAAGGATAATCTCCATAAGAATGTATTTTACAGCTAACCCAGCTCAGCAGTTTGGTGATAAGTATTTAATGTGAGCTGACTGATCTGCTAAGGAATAGCAAAAGTGTTGCTAAGTCTGGCTCCTCTTTTCTCTCACCCTAAACTCTGCTGCTAAGCCACTTGTTATTCCAATTAAAATCCTTCCAGATATCTGTGAATCTGATTTAAATTCACTGATTATTTTTTAATTCACGGTAAAAGAAAGATCTCTCTGTCAGACCCAGTGCTCCCACCTGTGATCCCCAAGGGGACCAGAGGCTGTTCCTAAACCCAAGACAAATATGATTTCACTTTTTGCATTCACATGTCTCACAAAGTTTCCTTTTATTTTTTCCTTTCCTTAAAAACACCTCTTCTTAATCTTAGAAATTAATGCTCTGTCACAGTAAAGTTAAATAGCACAGAAGCCCTTCAGAGTGTTCCAATGTCTTCACCTGGCAGCCAGACCCGTCTGTGCGTGGGCTGAGCAAGGCTCAGCTCCAGCAGAGCCCCAGAGCCCTGTGGATGTCAGGGTTAACCCTTTAACCCCTTTCCCTGCCAGCCACAGCTCTGCCTCTAACTCAGGAAAAGGGGGTTTATCTCAAGCCTTTCTATTTATTCTTTGGAATAAAGACACATTCAACATGACAATCGTCCTCTTATCTGTCTCTTTTCACCTTAATTTGTGAAGTGTTGAATCATAGAACTGCCTGGGTTGGAAAGGACCTCAAAGCCCATTCAGTGCCACTCCTGCCATGCAGGGACACTTCCACTGTCCCAGGTTGTTCCAAGCCCTGTCCAGCCTGGCCTTGGACTCTTCCAGGGATCCAGGAGCAGCCACAGCTTCCCTGGGTACCCTCTGCCCGGGCCTCACCTCCCTCCCAGGAAGGATTTTTCCCCAATATCCCATCTAAACCTGCTCTCTGCTCCCCCTCTCCTGTCCCTCCAGGCAAACAGTCTCTCTCCATCTTTCCTGTAACTCCCTTCAGCTCCTGGGAAGCTGCACTTGGCTCACCCCAAAGCCTAAGTTCAGTCTCAGTAATAAAAACTGCTATCTTTAGCTCATAACCCAGTTTCAAGCAGAAAGAGTGTGTGAATGTGTGAGACAAAAACAAATGCTCTTTTCAGGGCTGTTTCCTCCTTTGCACCATTGCAGGGGGGAGCTCTGCTTCTCTGAAACATCCTCATTTCCTCAGCATGAGGCTACAGAGTGCTAATTTTAAATCCTGAACTCCATTAACTAATAAAATAATTCTAAGAATAGTCTGTGGTCTAGGCAGACAAGAAAAGTTGTATTTTTTTGTTGTTCTTGACAGATTAGACCAGTCCCATAATATACAAATGCTATCCTCTAGTACAAGTAACATCTTTAAATGTTTGTTTTTTCCTAAGACTTAAACTACAAAAAAAAAAAAAAAAAATCCCCTTCTGATT
>JANRMJ010000026.1:16218707-16237304 GCA_025584955.1 Alethe diademata
AAAAAAAAAAAAAAAAAAAAAAAAAAAAAAAAAAAAAAAAAAAAAAAAAAATCCCCTTCTGATTACCAACAAGATATTTTAGTACCTCACAGTCCTTGGATCAGCAGCAAATTTGGCTACAGCTGAATTTATAGCAGAGCAAGACTAAACAAAGGATGAGCAATCCCAAAAGGTGATTGCTCTTTTGAGCAAACCAGACCTCACAGCCACAGCAGGTGTTCTGGCAAGAGAAGAAGCAAATTCTGGTTCAAGAAAGAAGCCTGGAGAGTAAAATCCTCATGTCCTTGTGTTCCCTTTCATGAGTGATTGAAAGGCCACAATACCAGAATACATGATGCTGTTAAAATGTATTTTTGTTTTAAAATCCATGTTTAAAACTGTAATATTTAATAATGATTTGCTTCAGTAAAATTAATTCTTATTAAATGTATATTATGCATATAGAGAAGTCTGAAGTTGCATTTTGGAGCCTTGTCCCTGTAGCAGGGAAGGTTTCCAGGCACATAACCTGTGACATATCAGACCTCAAATATTGGGAAAAATTGTGGTCCAAGGCAAGGCCAGGATCTGTAACAAAACCATTGCCCAGGCTGCCACTTCCAGATTCCTACTGCACCTTTTAATTAATATTTAATGGATTCAGCACCTTAGGATTTGGTGAATAATTCTGTTACTTGCAGGTAGAGAAATGATGATCCTTATTGCTATCTGGTTAAAAAGAGTTCATTTTAGCTACATGTGGTACAGCAATGCCCCAAAGGTGAATTTTCCCCTTTACACCACTGATCAATAGAGAAAACATTCACAGCTGGGAGACGAGAGCTCCCAGTAAAACCTGTGATCTTTGAGTGACCTCAAGCAAGAAAGGAGAGGGAAAGAAAAAAAAAGAAAAAATGAAGAAATTAAAGTTGATTTCATCACCAAAGTCAGAGTGATAAAGCCAGCTCTGATCTCTCAGAAGTGCAGGTTTGTCACCAGGACTGTTCATGCTCTGACAGACACAGGCATGGACCAGAAACACATTTCTGTGAAACTTCCACAGGTCTGTCTGGATGGCCAGGGATTCTAGCAGAAAATCCAGAGAATCCAAGCACAGGTTAGGAAATGGACAGAAGACAGGATAGTCTGTATTTATGATGAGAAAAAATCATGAGGCTCAAAGGATAAATGCAACCCAAGCAGAGAATTCACCACTGGAATAGAGACTGGATAAGCAAGATCAAGTCAAGCCTCTTTCACATCACATCTTCTTTTATTCTCTGAAAATATTAAAAGACTGTCTTACTGAAGGCAGATATTTTCCCCCTGGGATTAACACAAAAGTAAGAAAGGCATGCATTCCAGCAATTTCATTTTCAGCTACCTAAAAACCCCAGGGAAACACTGAAACTCCAAAAGACAGCAGCAACATTGACTTCCTGTGCTTTAATTGTGGGATCTCTTTATGTAAGCAGGACAATTTCCTGTAAAAGTAGAGTTGGGGTTGGGAGTTTAGAGAGATTTTTTGGTGAAAAGTAAAACTATAAAAATTACCTTTTCTCCTGAGTTCTACTAATTTTCTATATGAAATACAGAATATGCTGGAAAGCCCAGAGCCTTTCTTATCAGAGTGATTTCTTTTCTTTTCTTTCTTTTTTTTTTTTTTGAGAGGTGTCATTTTAAGATTCATAGAAACATCAAATACTGGTTTGATACTTTTGTTAGGATTGTTTTATTCAACAACATTATTATCCAGGCAGTGATGTACAGAAATCAATACCACAAAGTGGAGGTGTTAAACAGGAAATTGTCAGATCAAACAGAATATTTCATTACCTTTCCCAGATGCATGTTTTTGTTTTGTTTTTAATCTGCTCCACTAATGACCAAAAATATCAGAATCACAGTGTGTGGCTTGAATTTTAAAATACAATTATCAAAGAGTGCTTTCTTGAACATCATTATTTTCCTGTACTTTGTAGGCATTTGCAGCCTGTCATGTCTGTGGATTAAGTATTTCCCAATAAGCAAGGTGAATCAGAGAAATACTATTAAAGTAAATATAATAAGCCTAGAATTTTCTTTAAGAGGATTTTGACATCCTCCATCCATTTCTGCAGTAATCTTTCTGCCTCAGAGCTGAAGAGAAAATAGACTCAAAAACTTTGGAAAATTTACCTGTAAACAGGCTCATGAGGAAATAAATATCTGATTTCTCTGCCCAAAAATAAAGTCCCAAGCAAAGTAAAACTGGTGACCTCTGGAAAGGTGAGGTGGTGAGAGGCAGTGGAAGCCAAACCTGCAGAGAAACTAAGGTGTCAACCCTGTTTAACCACAGCTATAATTTTGTGAACAGATATTTTTACACCCAGAAGCAGAACCAGAGACTTAATCTGGATTAGTTTTTTTACTGTCTTAAATGTCAATACTGAAGAAAGAGCATGCTTAGGCAGAATTTCCTTGGAGGGAAAAGAAAAAAAAAGAGAGAAAAGAAGACATGGGACATTCTAGGTTATTTTTACTCACTATCTAACTAAAACCAGTCTCAGTGAAAGTTTTCCCCTAGAAGGTACCAATTGCAACAGAGAAACTAGAGTTACTTTCAAACTACAGCACTGTAGAACTCTTGGCTCCTGCATATTAACATTTCTTAGAAATTCTATTGCACTTTTTAACTTTTCAGGGAGTTTAAATGTCTAAGTTAGATTATATGAATAATGTAGGATTGCTAAATTGTCCTTCTCTCTATACTGACTGGAGAGGAAATCTAAATGAATTACACATCAGTGATTTATCTAGAGACCACGGTCTGAATATCCAACCATTTAAATACTACTTTGGTTCATAAAGATGTGAGAATGTCTGGTTTTAGTTTGTTGGGCCATGGAGAAGTAGATCCTGAGGAAATTCTGCCTTTATTTTCACCACTCAGTGTATGTGTATGTTCAAACCTGACCTCCTTTGGCTGCTCCACTTCTCAAATATTTACTTTTAGAGCACAACATCCACGTGCCCTCAGGCTGGGAGGGCACACCAAGGAAATATCCAGCCATAAATTCCACATGCACACTGTGTTTATGAGGGGAAGCAGAAGAGAATTCAGCCATGCAGAATTCCCCAGGACAACTGGTGCCAGGGCTGGGGGAAGGCAGGGCTCTGTGCTGCTCCCAGGAGGGAGGATGGCCAGGGGTTATTGCAAGGAAATACCAAAAGAGGGATAAAATACTGGAATGACCTGCCTGGGGAGATGATGGGGTCACCATCCCTGGGTGTGTTTAAAAAAAACTGGATGTGGCACTCAGTGCCATGGTCTAGTCAAGGTGTTAGGGCTTGGGTTGGACTTGATGATCTTAGAGGTCTCTTCCAACCTGGTGAGTCTGTTCTGTCCTTTAGTGCCAGAGAGCCTCAGAGCAGGGGCTGGCAGATCTCTGCCACACAGCCCTGCAGCCCAAGATACCAAGCAGCTGCACTTTTGATGTGTCATCAGATTCTCTTTTGCATTTACTCATTGGAGATCAAAGCATTGACACATGAAAAATTGCTGGATCTGTTCTATCATGGGGGTTCTTTGATCAGAGGCTGCACTTAAAAAAAAAAAAACAAACCTAAATCAATTTCTTTATTATGCCTGAGTGCACTTATTGGATCCAAAAATCTCTAGCTGGATGCTTTGCCAGCTCCCACAAGCAGTGTTGGATCCTTGTTTGCACCTTGATTAGAATTTTTCTGGACATTGTCATGGAATCACTGACTATGAAAATCGCTGCTGCTGTAATCTAAATTTGCAAATCTGCTGCCTGTAAAATCACACAGAGGCACAAGAATTCCTCAGCCTGTTTTGGTAGGTCTGTGCAAATTCAAGAACTAATGTTCTCACCACCTCCTGGCCTGTAATGATTAAGGATTGGAGTTTTAGCAGAATGCATTGCCAGACAAGTTTTCCAGTGCTCCGCAAAGATAACACCTAAAAACGGGCAACACTTCTAGAAATCCCAAATTATTAAAGTTTTCTATCAACAGATATGGCTTAAAGCAGACAAGATCAACAGGTGGAAATGCTGTCTGCTCTTCAAGAGACACTAATTCCTGCCTTGTCTTTCAGGATTAATATTTGAATATTAATGACAAAATATTTGTAATGGTATTTCCAAATTCCCAATTTAAAATTTAAATTTCAGTTCTCTTCCAAAACCTACTTATTTTTACAACATCAGGAAAAATCAGGATACAATATTTAAATTGAAAAGAGAAATTAAAATCACAAACTGCAGCTTCCCCCATCCATTGCCCTACTCTGGGCACTGGGATGTAATGTGAGGTGTAAAATTATTGGGAAAGTTTTATATTCTTTTCTAAACTCATGTGAGGAAAAATACAAGCTGTGATTCTCAATACTCTCCTTACACTGGTTGTATTTGCAGTAATAATGGCACTTGCTGTGCTAAATACAAGAGATGTTTAGCAGTGCAGTCTCCTCAATATTGGCCAGCGAGTAAAACTTATCTGTGATATGCAGAAATCTCAAAGTGAGAGAACACCTCCTGGTTTCTCTTTTGAGTTCAAACTCAGGCCATTTTGCTGTTTTAACCACAGCTGCTCAGGAGTGCTGTAGGAGCTCCAAAGCCCCAGAGCTGTGCTGAGGCACCAGCAGCAGCCATGGCCTGTGGGCAAGCTGGGCCCTGGAGCCCACAATAACCAGCACTCAGCACTCCAGCACCTCAATTCTGACATTTCCTCCAAGAGGAAAATAACACCATTTACTCTGCAAGTAAAGCAAACCACAGCAAACAGCTGCAGCTGTTCAGGTCAGAAAAAAATTCTGCCTTGCTGCTTTGCGCTCCTTGGGAGCCTCTCCCACCCTGAGGGGCTGCTGGGCATGGGCTGAGGAGTTTGGCTTCCCCTCTGAGTGTAAAACAATTTTTGTCACTCCCCACCATGGATGTTCTCCCAGATTATTTAGTTCCTGCACTAGTACCAAGCTGATAGAGATGACTTTAATTTCAGAGATGGACATGGGGTCAAGGAAGGAGTTCAGAGAGATTCCTGCATTGCAATTTGTGCACTCCAGTTTTGCATCATGTGCTAAAACGATGTCCAAAGCACAGCACAGAGGTGAGCCAAACCTTTTCCCCCTAAACCATGGTCCCTCCTTGATTTTTGCCTCCCTTCAGACACTGAATCTCAGGATTTCAGTATCCAACTACTCCCAGTTGTAGGATGTACATCCAGTTTTATCTGTATCCTTGGTCCCTCACTCTTTTAATCTTTTTTTTTTTTTTTTTTCCCTCCAGATCTGTGACTCAGGAGAGTCCTTTCATTAAGCAGTGCTCAGATGTAGGTGGCTTAGTGCTTAACAAGTAAATTCGTGGTGGTGGTGTGATCTGCACCACTGATCAATAAAAGAACAAGTGAATCTTTATTAATAAACCCTGGTGCGTCTCTGAAAGTACTTCAAACCAGGATCAAACTGTAGGGTATTGACAATAGCAGCATATCCCACTCTGCCAGACACTGAACTGAGTTCAAAAGTGACCTGACTTCAATATCACAGGTTCCAGCAAGATTACAGCATTAACATCCTAATTTTTACTTACTTCAAACTCACACTGTATTGCTGTTGCATGGAAAAGATCAATATCCATAACTGCTAGAACAGTTCTGAGGAAATTATACTCCTTATTTTAATAACTACCTGATATTTTACTTGTTAAAGGGAGGTTTCACAGAAGGGACCTTAAAGATCATCTTGTTTTAACCCTGCCATGGGCAGGGACACCTTCTACTTCCACCAAGTTGTTCCAAACCTCACCCAAGGGTGCTGTTTCTTCCTTTTTCTCACTCTTTTCCCTTCCTAAGAACAATTTCATCACTGTTCCCCTGCTTCTGGGTCACACCAACAAAACCTGAAGCTTTTTTAGCTACAAGCATGCACAGCAGTGCTGTGCAAAAAATACATTCACATTCTTTGGCTTCTATTGCTCTTCAGCTCTGCTTTATGGTCATGGTGTTAAGAGAGAGACAACTAAGAGACAAGAAAGGCAGGGATCCTGCTGCATTTAACCCTAAACCCCACAGAAATGATTGTTTTCCTGACAAACTTACTAAACAGAGTCAGGCAGAGCTTAAGAGCCACTGTAGCCAGCACATCATTATTTACAAAATATTTTACTTGTTTAGGATTGTGTCTGTTTGGCAAGAAAAAAAATATAAATTCAGAAACTTGTCACCTTTTTTTCTATCCTGACTGGAGTCTAAGTTCCAAATGGACATAGGTTTATAAAGTCAGCAGCCAAAAGGCCAAACACTGACTGTGCTTGCAACAGGCAAATAAAGCCAATGAGATTGTCTGAATCCAAGTGCAATTGTATTCAGTGGTGGCATTAATAGGTCATGTAATATGGCATTTAGAAAATGTAAGAGGATTTGAGACTACATCCAAATATTTAATATCAATTTTAATCCAGATGGCAAACAACACAGAAAAGGATAAGAATAAACCTAAACTGACGCTCAGGGTGCAGGCAGCCTCAGATGAGTCCCAGCTGTCCAGCAATTGCAGTTTTCTGCTCCTTTGGAGCCCTCTCTATGAAGAGCATGGACCACGTGGCTTCTCATTGCCAGCTAGGTGCTGCAGATTTCCATGAGGATGTTTAATGTGTCATAATTTAAAAGGAAATACAGCCACAAATGCATAGAGCACATGCACTAAAAATCCAAGTGAAGTGACAAATACCACTGCTGACTTCATTCATTGCATTTTTCTATTCCAAATTCCACGTGGGCCATGAATCAGACCCATGCACATTGGCAGTGCTCAAGGTTCAACTTCCTAAACAGTCTAAGCAGGCTCCTGTTCCTAAGTCAGGGCTAAAGAGGTTTTTAATCATTTATGAGGAACAGAGCAGCTCTAACAGGGGAAGCTGTTAGCAAGAATCCCTGTTCATCCTGAAATAAGCAAAAATAAAGTGTTTGTGAAACCCTCCTGGGAAATGCTCAAGTTGGACAGATTTAAATGTGAGATACTCAAGTGGAATGCAGGAATATTCACCACAAATAGCAGTAAATTAAAGAGACTCATCTTCTAAGCTGCCAACTACTGTTCAAAAAATATTTATCTTTGCCACTATCAATTGCTTTCAAAAGCAAAACATCATACTGTTAGATCTAGCAAAAAACGATGCACTTCAGTGTATGTTAAATCAATTAGATAACAGTGAAAGGACTCTCTCTTATCCCATAATTATTTACACTTAATAATTATCAAGGCTCATACAAACTACCAGACAATCTACTTTACTTACAGTGTCCAACCCTCCACAGCATTTTTAGTAATCATAAGGTTATACACCTGACAGAAACTTGTAAAAATATTCCTTTCTTTTGAGGGAACTCAAAGTCATCTTTCCACATTTTGAAACATTGTTATATACTCAGGGATTCTGAAATTATAATATATAGATATATAAATAAGAAATGCATTAGGAAGGCATAAATAAGAACCAGTTTTTAGTTTATAGACTCTCATGAAGCTTTGACATTGAAGCTTTCATGCCAACCTGGTGCAAAGCACATGCAAATGCCACCTTTCTGCAATCAGTATTTTTTTATTGTTTAACTCTTCATCTTGCCTTTTATTCCATTCAGAGCATGTATGCCCCCAGGGAAAAGGCTTTGATAGATAAAAGTAATTTTTTGTTTTCACCAGGCAAAGCAATCTTTGGACAAAGTGAAAATGGCACAGGCAATATTATATTTTAGTAAATACTATCATATGATTCACAATGAAAATGTCCTTTCAAGAATAATTCAGATCAATATTAATATGAAGATTATTGCACAAGCTTCAGGTTGTCTGAGTCACAAAAATAAGAAATGTGTCACTAAGCCAGAAATGACAGATTTGTAAATGGTCCAAAACCTGGCAAGCAATAGGTACCTTATCTGTGTATTATAGACACAGAACATGTATACAGAATAAATAGGATTTTTCTAAAGCTGCAATTCTTAAAATCTGGGGTTGACCCAACCTGGCTCTTACATATGAAGGTGTGATATATTAAGCTTTAATTAACACCAAGACCATCAACAGAAACAATTGCAGCCAGTCCTCAGACACCCTGGCCAAGCTCTCGTCCTTCCAACACTGCTGGAAACAATTTGGGTTTGATGTGGAGGCAAAAATTTGAGTTTGATATGGAGACAGCACAGGCCAGACTTGTCCCTGCTCACCAGATGGTGTTGACACACCATATTATGAGAACATGCTCACAAAACCAGAGCAGATGCCACCCTGAGCAGGGTTTTCTGCCATCCCCTTTCTGCTGGATATGTTTCTCCAAAGTCTAGAAACTGCTTGAAACTCAGCATTCATACCCAGAAAAAACAGTATTTTGTACCCATAGCTAACACTCTTCAGAGATGAGATACAGAGATAATTTTTATTAAAGATGTCTTGAATATTTTGATCAGTGTAATTGAAAATATCACAACTTTTCTTCTTGTTGTTCCTTTACCTTGGCAAATTTTTCCCCTCCCAATCTTAGCATGAGTTCTGAAAGTCAAGAACAGCTGCCCTACAGCAAGTGAATCTCACAAGTAAAAGCAGTATTAAAAAAAAACAACAAAATAAGATTTAGTTGTGTGGTTTGGGTTATTTTAAGCAAGAACATGAATATTTGAGCAATGTGTAAAACTGAATTAAGGAAAAACACAAAACAGCTGAAAAAAAATCTAAAATTCATCTGAAAAAAAATCTAAACTCTTCTACTTGAAACGCTTTCAGCAGCATTATGTAAGGACATAAATGTTTATTTGGTTTTAGATTTAAAGGCTATCATCATCATCATCTCAAGAGCTTGTACAGAAGCAAACCAAAAGAAATTTCAATTCTTTAATTCCTGCATTATGCACTTTAGAATCACAGAACACTAAAGATGCAGGAGATCTACCAATATCTAATTCTAATAAAGATAATAGGAAAGCAATGAGGCTTAATGGTTTCTGTAGATATAAACCAACAATCTCTACACATAGAAATAGTACTGCTGTCTTGGCTTTCACCCATCTGGTTTGTAGGTAAATATTTCTGCTGCAAATTCAGAGGAAAAGGGGAGCAGGGGAGGCACTTCCAACAGCCTCACCCCCATCTTCAGTGCTGTGGGGAGAGACTCACCCCACTCCACATCTGCAGCTATATTCATAGATAATCCTAATTTCTATCATTTTGAAAGTTTAACCCATTTTTTGGATACACAGCAGGAGATATGTTTGCATTAGGAAGGTGATGGTGGCTCTGTAATTACAAAATCCTCACTGGCAGGAAAAGCTGAGAGACTGCTGTAGCAACAAGGTCACAGCAAACACTCCATGTCCAACTCTATTCCTGGGCAACCTCAGCTAATTCCTGGCAACTTCCATGGGGATTGTACGTGTGTGCACAGCTCCTCACAGTTTCCATATGTCTGGGAACTCATGAGCAGAAGCCACAGCTTCCTCTCGGTACTCAGCAAGATTGCCATCGCTTAAATTGTTTATTCCTGAGAAATATAACATCACAGGCAGATTCATAACGGGAGTCCTGTGTTTATTTAGATTCTGAAAAACTCTACAGTGCCCTTTCATTTCCAAATTATTCTTAGGCTTGGCTCAGCACATTCTGGCCATACCTATCATAATTCACTGAGTTACAGCACAATAGGTCTTATGCATAAAAACCTCAGTTATAGACATTTTTTGCTGTTCAGAAGCTTGGTTTTATGACCTAGACACTCCTTTTAGACACAATTTATATAAAAAACAGCAGTTATTTTTCATATTATTTATATTACAACTCCCAACTCTTGTATTTTTTTGTCCCAACTCACCTGTAAACTAGGATTTTTTCCCCACATAAAATCCTAAGATTCCCTCTCTGGGATGCCTGTTCCTACTGGCCATCATTTTAATGATATATAATAGTAACCTGTCTTGAGAGAAGGGTCCCTAATGATATATAACACTAAAATAGCTTCTCACAGCACACTGATGACAGGTTGCAACCATCCATCAGCAGAGAAGCAGTCAGCAAGATGAGGAGTTCGGGGGATACACATGAGCAGAGCACAACCATAAAGAAAATATCAAACAGAACCACCAAGCCAGTTCTGGTGTTTCTGCCTATCTGTGGCCCAAGGCATCCCCCAGAGCCAGAGCTTTAAACATCCCATGAATTCTGGAATAGGCCTAAGTGACAAATTATTGCTGATAAAAAAGGCCCAGCAATCAAAATATTTCCTTCTTGGTAGCTCCAATGAGTTCATTCTCTTCTGCTCCTATTAGAGGTAACTTCCATCCACCAGCACACACAAAGAATTTTCATGTACGAGAATTCTGATTAAGTGCTCAGGTTATGAGCAGGAAGGTAAACAGAGTTTTTAGTCACTCTATCTTAAAACTGAACCAGAGAAAGGAAAATATCATGATGGAGATTGAAAACAAAATAGGGACTTCTATGGTCCAGAAATTTCAGTGATGCAGAAGGAATTAGATTAATTCTGCAGAATGTGAAACAGAATTCTCAACTGATTGTTCTATGTTCCAGAATTAGTAAGAATATGCAAATTTCTGCAGTATCATAGGGAAGGTGAGAAGTGATAAATACATCAACAAAAAAGAATGAAATTAGAAAAATGTGCTATTTCTATAGAGTATATTTAGAGACACACAAACCTGTATGTGCCATAGATGCAGATATTTCAACATGAAGAAACAAAAACAGATGATGTGATCTTTTCTAGAGGGATCTCATACTACTTTGTTTTAATCAATAGTAAATATTCCAAGAACCATCTGGCTTTCCCCCTTATGCACCTCCACATTTCAAAAAAGATGCAAATACCTTAATTATTTGCAAACAGAGAAGCCAAAAGCTCATCATTTTATGGAACCAGGAGAGCATGATTTAGACATCTCCAAAGAGAATATAATTTATGTTTCATTTTTTGATTTAGAGCTGTTTGTTTTCACGTGGCATGGACTTTCCCTACTGACAGTCAAAGTGGATTGTATTAAACAGTAAACAGCATTTTTTTCCTTTTTTCTCTTTGGGACCAGAAGGAGTAAAGGAAATCAAATCTACAAGACACAATTGACCCAGTTCTGTGATTATCAGAGTGAAATTTTTTGCCAAGCCATTCTTACTTAATGATAATGATCCTTTTATGTGATTTTCTGCTCTAGTTGCATAATGAAATTTGGTGTTGATATGACTCTTCCTACATAGATCTGATTTCAGAAGAAAATTTTAAGGGCTTAAAAGTGGTCTCTTTTTCAAAGAAAATCATCATTCACCATTCTCTCTGAAGTTAAAGACCTGCAAGTAACTCAAGTAAAATGAGTTTTTATTGAAAAAAGGAGGATATTTAGATACCTTTCTCACACTGGTACTTTCCACCACCTTCATAAGCTTGCACTAGGCAAACAATTATGATGAAAATTTGAGATATCATTTCAAATTAAAAGCTAATTATCAGTGAAGATCAACATCTTGCTACTAGAATATTTCATTTTGTGCTCATTTCTTGAAAGCATTTGATTTTGGTACAACAAAAGTACAGGATATTGTCTTTTATGCAGGAAATTTTTTTCTTGTTAATTTTCTCTCGGTGTCTCTATTGTTCTTCTACTTAAAGGATGACTCCACTTATAAGAAGTTTTATTCTCATTTCTATATCTTTAAATATAAATATAAACATATTTAATAGTACGCAATTCCAGGTGTATTGGCAAGTCACTGACAGAAGGAGCAACTAATTCTGATTTAAATTCCTTTCCTTTCTTCATCTAATTAACCTGTGCAAATATTCTTCCTTATTTGACATACACTAGAAGTACAGATTATTTAATAAGTAATTTATTAATATATTATTGCTATATCATTTTTGAACAATATTATTTCCTTTAACAAGTTGGTTTCAGTCAATCTAGATTCAGAAATCATCCATACTTGAAGGAAAATTGCCATCAAAAACTAGACAGCTCAAAATATGGATGTATTTGAAGTTTGAATTTGTAGTATTGAACCAATTTTGACTTTAATTCAATAAAGTGATTCCCCCCGTTGCTAATTTCTTAATCAAATCTAAAGATCTCTATTTATATGACAATATTTTTTTTTCTCTCACCTCCACAATCACATTTTTTTCCTGTGCAGCCATAAGTTCTAGTTTCTCAAAGAGAAATTGGAAACAATTTTCAAGGTCCAAAAGAAAGAATTCTGTCAAATCCCAAAAGCCTCACACCACGCTCAAGTAAATTTCTTTTCCAAATTTATCACACTTAGGAACCCTATCCTAATTTATTCTGATGAATGTAAACTGAAATATTATAGAAATTCAGAATAAATCCAAAAATTGGTCTTTTCAATTCAGCCAGTTACATAATTCACAGATTATTCTCTTTTCACATAGCCCTTTGTACTTTACACTTCTAACTTAACACTCCATAATCCAACATCAGACTTCATTAAACTCAACACTGCCACAAGACAACCCTGCTACCCTGAATAGTTGGAAAAAAATCAAACTTTCTTTACACCATCAGGACAAAGAATTTCTGTCCTCACAACCAAAATCCAAACTCTCCATCCACCTGCTGGGCAAAAACCATTCCTCTGACAACAGCACCACACTAAAACCTGTATTTTCCACAACATCTGTAAAATATTCGTTAAACATTGTTATAAAATATTTAGATTCTTTGGTTGTTTAATAAACCAGCATAGCCAAAATTCCAGGAAAAAAATATTTCTTTCAGGAAAAAGCATCAATCCTCATTTCCAAAGTCCTTCATTTACACCTTGTGTGACATCACTTTTGAAGGAGTTCACTTTCCAAAGCAATTCAAGCTCTTTGTGTTTCAGAATAGAACAACAGAAATGAGCAGAGACAGCTCTGCCTTACCTGAGGCAGGATGTGGACACAGAAATTCTCAGGTTTTGGACACAGAAATTCTCAGGTTTTGGACACAGAAATTCTGCCCCAAGGCTCCTGAACAAGAGCTGGCTCCCTCCCAGCTGCTGGCAGCACCTCTGAGGACAAATCCTAAGGATTAGAGGAAAAGGGGGAAAATAAATTTTAAAAAATCAGATTGTTAAGGTCATCCAACAGTCTTTGATCTAAGGTGCCATAAATTTGAGCAGCTAAAAAAATCTGATATTTCAGGCATTTCAGCAATGTCACAGCATGTAAAAGATGATGGGGTTATTGGGTGAACCTGGAATTTCAGGAGGCCAAGACAATCCAAGGCTTTCCACGTTGTTTTGAAAACAATCACTTCTACCTGCATCACACACTAATGGAACTGCAGTTTTTTTTCCTTTGTGAATCACTCTGCATTCCAGACACCTAGCAGGAATTTCAAGCTTTTTAAAATTCATGACGAATCTTGCCAAATAAGCCATTATAAATTAGTCAAAGGATCCTTCAAACTTGTCAAAGAATTCTATTTCTTCCACTTTTTCCTTCTTTTCAGGTCTGTGGCAGTATCAGAAACTCAGACTTCCTGAAATATTCAGATCTGTGAGTAGTTCATTATTTATTGCCCTTTCCAGAGGATTTGGCCTTTGGTGAGTTAAATTTCATATATGAATATTGTGAAACATATGAACATAATGAGAAGCTGTTCTTTATCAGTCAAGTATCATTCTTCTATTGATGACTAAAATATTTTGCCTCCTAGAACCAAAACCAAACACACATTTTATGAAATCGATAAAACATCTCTTATTCAAAAGCCATTTCACACCCAAATCACATAAACGGATTTATTTTAAAGCCTATTAACACTAATGACAATTTGTTAAAAATAAATTTTGTCTACAGAAGTTCTTTTCAAAAAGTATTTAAGTATTTAGATAGAGAAGCAAGAAATACTGTGTACATCAGAAAACATTTGTTCAGCTGACTTTTTTCATGACTGTGAATCTTGTTTAAGGTGACTTGTTAACTGTAATTTGTTAAAAGCAAGCTGACCTCACACCAAGAGCAGCCTTCAGTCAAAAAAGAGTCTCTGGACAATTACTGCTCCTCTTGCAGCAAAAACCAGGCAGAATTAAAAAAAAAAAATGTACCTGTGACTAATTGTTTGCCTAATTTTTTTCTCCACTAGACCCAAAGCAAAGAGGCTGCCCTCATCTAGCCCCCAGTTCATTTGGGACATTAAATGAATAAATAATAAACTGTACAAACTGTTCTGAGATGATGCAGCTACACCTAAGGATAGAGTGACAAGTTGAAAACCTGAAAGTATTATTGTCCCTATATTTCCACATTTCTGGTGCAGCTTTGTTATGGATAAACAAGTTTTCTTTCATAAGCAGAGAAAGATTTAATCCCACACTTTCCCCCTTACCTTTGGGAACACCCAAAAGGACAATTAAGCTGCCTATTCACAGCACACCAGTGTCAAATTAAAAATACACTCCACAGTTACAAAAGGGTGTTTATGGTCTACCAGGTTATCTTTGATTTATACCACTGTGGCCACACTCCAGCTCAAACAAATTACTTCCACCTACCAACACCACCAAGCATATTTTCCCACAGGGCACAGCACTTTAAACACTTGACCTCTAAATTCGACAGTATTTGCACTGCACATTGTTATCATCCAGGAGGAAGCTTGGCTTTCTTTGCTCTTTTTCTACCACTCATTTACAGAAAAGGGAAATACATTAAAATATCTGGTTTGAGTTTTTTATTCTGTGAACATGAATGAAAGTGAAGGAATTTTGTATTTAGATGAGGCCAAAATTCAGATAATTTTAATACTTGCATAAAAATATTACATAGCCTAAGTACAACTCAGATTTCATGCAAAAGTTTGTTTCTATTCTTGCTTGGCCTAGAATTCAACCTGAATATTTGACAGCAGAATCTGATTCTGGAGCCAAGGATGATTGCCTTGGTAATAGCACTGCCATTTTTCCATTCCTTCTAATATAACAGCTTAAAAGATGGAAAAAATGGAAGTTCTAAACCTGCAAAGTCTTGGGTTTAGGCTCAGATTTTGACAGGGTACATTTCATTTTGCTGGACTGGTTTGTTTGATAAGGATATCCCTCAACACAGAAAAAGACCAAGTCCCTTTATTCAGTCACTGCATCTGTCAGTAGGGAGGGAGAAAATCAGCCTGGAAGTTGCTGGGCAAGTTATCATTTCAGTGAAGAGACAAATAGGAATTAAAGGTATTTAATAAAACAGACACAATGAGAAAAATCACATGATAAAAAGGATGGCTTATTAGGAGCTGGGATTTGGCATGTTAACATGTGAAATATGAACAATGAAAGCTCTCAGCTACCAATCTCCTCAGCAAGAGAGTGAGCCAGGTGATATTTAATCTCTGGGGAGGGTTTGCTTTAATTGCTACAATAATATTAGGTCATGCAAATAGAGTTTAGTATAGAAGATAAAGACCACAATATCTGAAAAGAATAATTTCTATAATGTTCTCAGGGTCTGGATTTTTTCTCTCTTTTCTTAATTCACATGACACACTGCCATAAATATTGCACAAAACCGATAATACTATATTTTCTAAATTATTGAAATGAAACTTTGCAGAAAGAACATAGACATTCCTAAGGAAATAGCTACTTAATTTCTAATACATTTAACCTACTTCAATTTACAGCAGACACTTAAGCACATCTGTGATGAAAACCTCCAGCAAACCTGTTAGTTCAGTTTAATTTAAACTTGGGAGAGGTGTGAAGAAAGAAGCACACACTCCTCAACCCTCAACTTTAAAGCAGTAAAGCCACAATTCCTCCACAGCCTTCTCTTGTTCAACTTCATAATTGTCAAAATAAAGTGAAAGTAGATGTAAAGTGAGTAATTATGCCCTGCCTGTGATGTAAGCACACAGCTGGCAGTGTCTTTGTCAGCAGATGCTTCCAACAAGAAATCGTGCCATGTGTCAGTCAGTGACTTACAGAACACTCCAGTATAACTCGTCCCTGTTTTCACAAGCCATGATCCACACGAAGGAGTTAGAGAAATAAGCTTCATCTGCAGCAGTTCTTTATAAATACCTCCTTTATAACTTATGCCTTGCTGGAGCACACAAATCCCCCAAATCCAGCGAGCAGCTCAGGGATGGGTGAGCTGCAGATGACTCTCAGCAGCAATTTCTGTGATTGCTAAGCTGGGTCATAATCAGACACCAGTAGCACCAGGGCCTGAAACAATTTCCTATCTATTACCTGGGCATTGTAGCCACTCCATCACAGGGTGTCACAGGGATGTACAGGATGCATGGCAGGAGAATGAGAATATGCTTAATCAACCTATTTTCATTTCCTGCACAAAAAAAAATTAGCGTCAAATACCCACAACAGAGCAAGCTAAAAGGCTGCTTTGCTGAAATCATCTAAAGTGGCAAATAATTTCCAAATCCACTCTCTTCTACCTCATGGTGCTTTTCTCACACTTTTTTAGGCAAAGCTTTTTTCCTTTTACCATTTGAGAAAATCATTCTCTTGTTCTACTTTGACATATTGATGTTCCCAATAGGTGTTATTTTCATAAAAATCTTTGTCTTTGCTTCTTCTTTGCCACCTCTGAATTTCACCATGGAGTTAGAGACCCATACCCAGAGATCCCAGGCTGCTCCTTTTGCAGGATTTACTTCCATTCCCTCTTGATTAGAGGAACAGCAATAATGCTTTACCAGTATCAGTCAATTTGGTAATATCTCTGAATTGGGGGGTTATCCTGTATTAAGCTCTGCTTTCCATTTGTTTGAGTTTTGCTTTAGATCTCTGTATTTGAAAATTTTAAATTCTACATTAGAGTCTCACAATAAGTAAAAAGAGATCTGGTGAATCAGCCTACCACTAAAGAGGGATTCTCTGGGACACTCCTGGTAATTCCTACCAGGAACCAAACACACAGAACTAAATATCTTTAAAGAGTGGAAATTACTCTGAATTCATTTTAGGGGCATATGGGGATTTTCCAGTAGAGTTGTGGCAGAAATTCCTGTGCTTCCCCCTATCCATGGGGATATAGCTATGGGACAGAAAGATATCATAGAAGGGAGATATTAATTATTGATGCCTGGATTGCTGCAATATCAATTAATGCAAAAGGGCATTAATTAATCAATGTTTTTCCCATCACCAGGCAGCTGCAAGTTTCCTCTGTGGGTTCCCCACTGGCCAGGGACTAGGAATTCCCATTAGATTTTTTTTTCCACTGGAATGGTAACTAACTCATCTTCTGTTCTTCTCTCACCTCCCTCAGCCCTGGGAAACCTTTCCCAATGTGACTCTCAGCAATTTGAGATTTCTGCAAAGGTCTGTGGAGGGAACCCAGAGGATGTGCAGGCAAACCCTTCAAACACACAAGGGTTGGGCTCAGCCCAAAGAGTGGATATTTGCATTCTCATGTAGGAAGAAAACAACATTAGACTAAAATTATAAAAATCAAATATTCCTCTCTGAGCACGTTCAAGACAAGCTCAAAGTGAGCACTGTGGTATTAGAGAGAAATTCCAGCTAAGAAATGCACATAAACATTATTTCTTCTCTCTTTCCTTCTTTTTCTCTCTTGGTGTCTCCTTCTGAAAGTTCAATGTGGAATTTATGCGTGTTTGATGGTTTTTGATCTCCAGCTCCAAGACAACATGAAAACTCTCTGAACATTTAAATATTCCACTTTAGGAGCTGGGTCCAAATCTGAATACATATCTATGGCCTGGCTCCCTGCTGCTTAAAGTAATTTGCTCTCAGATCAAATTGTGACCCCCAGAAATAGAAGTATTTATATTGAAAGAGCACTGAATATTTACAAAGATATTGTTACAAACCAGAAAATTATGATATAAATATTATTACACTGCAAAAGACAGATAAAATCTACACAATCCTTTTCTTTAAAGAAACCCAAAATGATTTGGTTTCTGAAGTACACATAAAAAGAATTTCAATAACATTGTATTTTCAGACCTTTTTGTTAAAGGATCCAAGGAAAGTTTTTCCCTGGTTCTGGTATTTTCTTTATAAAAGCTGCATTTCAGACAAAGTAAGGCTGGATCATTTAAAGTCCCCACAAGGGACTGATACTTTGTGAATGATATTTTGTGTAGTTTTGATATCCCAGTTTTGAGAACCCCGTGTGGCTTTATTTTCTGGACAACTCAGTTATTCTCTCATGCTCTGACCTTATTATGATATTGTTTTTCCCTTCTCTTCACTATCCTATTCTGTGAGAAAGTTCTCTATAAATTTGATATAAATATAGTTCCTGTACAATATCTATCACTTAGTCAACTTCACAAGGCATAAAAATAGCAATTTCTTTTTCTTTACTCCTCCATTCTTATTTTTGTACAATATTATCCATTACATATGAATTTCCCTACAGCAAACGTAAAAAACCCCAACCAAACCAAACTGCAACTACAAATAAGTCCTTAGAATCCGTTCTATCCACACCAAATATAGGAGATTTTTTTTTTGTTGTTTCCTGGGTTGGCTTGCGCTCTTTCATATAATGTATCAATTTAAATGCAGATAGCCAAGGAGAAAATATATTTCTCCTGGCACTGCTCACATGCTCTGGATGCTGAGATGGA
>JANRMJ010000026.1:16237404-16253448 GCA_025584955.1 Alethe diademata
AGGAGAAAATATATTTCTCCTGGCACTGCTCACATGCTCTGGATGCTGAGATGGACGTGCCAAGTGGGAGCTCTGGGCAGGTTCCTTCTCTGCCAAGGGCACAACAGTGCCCAGAGCTGTGGGCAGGGACACTTTCCACCAGAGCAGGGTGCTCAGAGCTCCATCCAAGCTGGCCCTGAACACAGATATTAGAAATGCTCCTCTCATGTGCAGATTGCTGGCACAAAACCAGGATTCTGCAGCACCTTGGCTATGGTGAGCATCCTGCTGCCATGCATTTGCCTAGAGCACAAGTGCACTGCCACAGCCAAGAGTGGACACTGCATTTCTCTGTGGGAATTTCATTTGTTCCCCATTGTCTCTTTTTGGCAATAGTCACTTCGAACTCCCAAGGTTTTTGTCAGAGCTCCTTGATCTGCACCTTGCTCAGTCACTCCTTGGGTGTAACTCATCATTGTGATATGCTGAACAGGTGAATATGCTAAAAACAGAGGGGAGATACACAGAGATCTATCCACAAACCCAAAATATATATTCTCAGTGATCCCAGGCAGTGAGCAAAGCTCACAGGACTGCAATATTCTACAGGTAAGAGCTAATTCGTGAAGAATTCCAAGAAAGTCCTGATGAGGCAGCTTCTCCATAACCTTGTCCTGCTGGTTTTACCTCTAGAAGAAGGGATTTACCCTTCACAAAGCCCTGACAATAAGATGCAGCAGGGCTGAATACAAGTGGCACTGTTGGATCTATTGTGAGTGCATTAGTATTTTCTGCAGGTCTCTCCTATGTGAGGAGGAAGATGACAACAACCCCAAGGCATTAACAGTCTAAATTAGACAGACAATGTGGCTGAAAAATTGAATATCTTACATAAAGCAGAGGAGGTCAAAACTCAGCATGGTGATGATAAGTTATCTTACTTGGCTGGTAGACTTCATGGAAGAAATAAGTTTATGTATGGGCTGCCTCTTCTAATTCTGAATTCTCAGAGTTTAGGAATGATTGTTTATCTGCTAACAGCCTGCAGGGATTTGGTAAAATAGCTACAGCATAAAACTGAAAAATAATTGAAATAAATAAAGTGCTACCTGGCACCATCCTTGTTTATTCTGTGCATCTGATATTAACATTCAGATGTCTTATGCTCGTAATACATAATAAGAAATGAAAATGTCATAAAATCAATACCTTCTAACACAGAGGGAAATGTCACAAATTATCTCATTCTCATTATAGTTTTCAGACAGTAATTTCACAAGCCTCCAAGGGATTAGGAAAGCTGAGCATATTTTTGCTCTACCCTCAGATGTCAGTTTTATTGTACATGATCTAGGCAGCGAAGGTTCTCTGCTCCAGAAGTTAGAAATCAATTGTTTTGCCAATGAGCTTCTTTTGCAAGGCTGTTAGCTGCCTTTGTAAGTGTGAAACTACCAAATTCCGTGTCCCTGCTTAAATTACTTTGCAATACAAAATTACACTCCAGCCCCTGATGTGGTACAGACTCCTGCTGGGTGCACAGACGGAACGGAAAGCTGCATTCCTAATAAATAAAGTTTGCACTTTCTAAAGAAAAGAGATTTATGAAACCTGCTCTCTATATTTAATTACTCTCCCATGTTTTACTAGGAGGGGTTTTTTAATGGGGGAATAAAGTCTGCTAGACCCTGCCTGGGTAAGAATGAGGCAGGAGGAACTGGTCTGTCATAATCCCAATGATGGCATTTCCAAATCTTGCATGAGGGCAGTGGATGCTCCAGGCAGATTAAGGTGAATCTGTGGTGCCATCTGTGCATATTTCACCAAACTGATTCACTTAATACCGATCCTAATCCTCTAATCCTGATCAATCACTCTGCCAACGTGGTAGCCTGCACTCAATATCTGCTCTGGAGACAGCCAGGCACAGGGCACTGAGAATTGCAGGATCTGCTGTCACCACCACGGGCAAAGCCAAGGTCCCTGTACCTTGCTGTACAAACACTTATATATAAGTACATATATATATATATATATATATATATACACACACACATGTAAACTTCTTGCAGCCCACCAGAAGCCAGGTGAGGCCATTCCTGCCACAGCAGCCAGAACCATGAGATATTTTCACAGAATCCCCCAAGCTGGGGCCCATTAGGATCAAAGTCCATCCCCTGACCCTGCACACACCAGGAATCTCCACCCTGGGGCTCAGAGTGCTGCCCAAAAAACCTCCTGGAACTCTGCCAGGCTCAGTGTTCTGAATTTACATCACATCAAGAAATCTTAGGAAAGACGTTGTGTAGGAGTCAAATGGGTATTTTGGGAACACCACACACATCAAGGTTTCTTGCACATGGAAAGGTGAGTGATACTAATTAAAAAACCCAAAAAACAAACACTACACAAAACATCACCAGCAACAACAGGAGCCAGGCTTTGAGGAG
The DNA here is from genome assembly GCA_025584955.1 of Alethe diademata. Lineage (NCBI taxonomy): Eukaryota > Metazoa > Chordata > Aves > Passeriformes > Muscicapidae > Alethe > Alethe diademata. The sequence goes on from JANRMJ010000026.1 coordinate 16,239,831, forward strand.
AGTTCCACTTATGGCTGTACTCAGAATATAAATTGTCATTGCAGTGGTCTAGCAAAAGATAATACCTTCTGCCTAAACCTGAAATGGCTTTCATTGTGAAACCTCTCCAGTTTTGACAGAGATAGCAAAGCAGGAAATTCTGCCAATACAAATGTTATTCCAGACCTCCTCATCAAAATATAAACTATGGTACAGTAGCTAAAGGAGTATAACTCATACAAATATGAAGAGGCTGTGATTTGTAATGGAATCACTTTCCCAACAAAAATTTAACCAGAGATTTTAGTACTTATTAGATTGTAGGGCTCTGGAAGCTCAGATGGTTATGTGGTGTTAAAAAAACCAACCCAAAACAGTGGCTGGGATCAAAGATTCTCTGCAAGGGAAAGGCTCAATGTGTTACTACAGAGATAATTCACAATTTATCTGAGACCTCTAAGTACCTCTGAAGCTCAACACAGCGTATCATTCCTTTGAAATGCCCAGTTTTCAAATAAAGGCTATAATAGCAAAATATACATTAGATTATATAGCTCAAAAACAAAAATAAAATAACAAAAAACAAACCAAAAACCCAAAATATTGAAGTACTTTGGAAACTGGAGCCAAATTCAATACCAGGTCCTTACTGTACATTAAGTACTTCTTACAAAGGCTCAGAACTTTCATTATGGAAAGAGCAGCAAAGTCCAATTAATTAAATAATGTTCCAGTGTTTCATATACTCATTTGTCAGTAAAGAATATTGTGGAGCCAAATTCTAATCTCAGTCCAGCCATTCTGAGGCTTTAAGATGAAAAACATCATAGTCAATATCTTGGACTTCAAATATGAGAATAATAAATAAATTCTCCCCCTGCACTCGAGCTGAGACTCTCCAATCCCCTCCCACTCCCCCTAAAAAATTCATTTTTTTCCAATAACAAATGCAAAAAATATATTCATCAGTCCTTTCTGACATTATGCATTTTGAATGCACAAAAGAGAAACATGTAAGCTAAACATAGACAACTATAGCAGAGAGCAGAATGGCTCACAAGCTGAATATCAGATGAAAATGACAGCTGTTACAATTAAATTCTGTATTTATGTTTTCCTAGCTGAAAATGACAACTTATTTACAAACAAAGCCATCTCACCATCTGAGGAAAAACACCCTACATTTTTTTTTTCCCTTTAAAAGAAATATTGTAGGAAAAGCTCTTTTCAGTTTTAGATTCTTTGTTTTCATTGGCTCCAGATCACTCTCTTTTGTTTTAATTTCCAGGCTCGTGTGTTTGCAAGGATTTATGTGTCACTACACATAAGAAAGGTCAACAGGTGCACTCCAGTCCAGCCCAATGTCTTTTTTTTTTTTGATTGTGTGTGACTGGATTCAGCCCAGGAGGGAACCCAGCTGCTGGTGCTGCCCAGGATTTTTGTGTAGGTGCCTCCTACTGAGCATTTCATCCATCAAAACCTTCCTGGGCAGTGGCACAGAGGAGAGGACATGCCTCTCTCATCGTGGATATCTCCCAGATGCAGGTGAGTGAAATCCAGCCCAGCCCAGAGTTTTGCCCCTGGCTTGAATTTCACACTCTCTTCTTGCCCTCAATCTCTGCTGCTGCAGAATTCAGCCCTGCTGATGTGATTAGAGGGATATGGCACATAACAGAGCTGGCTTGCACTACAAGGACATTTTTATGCCATAAATTCCTTCTGAGTGTGGCAGAGCTACCTCAGGGCAACACTGTTCCATCCTTCAGGACTGCTGGATTTTTTTTAAATATATTTTTTTCTTTAATCTCAGGGTTTGGGTTGCTTAAGGATTTTTTTTTTCCTCTCAGGCACTTGGTAGCACATCAGCTCCAAAAATCACACCATTTTTCTGACCTTTAGACTCTAAACTAAGTAAAGTTTGAATCTCTTGGTTTTCTCATTTCTCTGTATTAGTTTCCTTCCCTTCTTTTGATTGTATTAGAGCTATTAGAGTTTTCCTTTCACACTATAACCCCTGGATTTATCAAATTAAATGCTATTTGGAGGGTTTGGGATTTCAGGTCTGAATCTTGTTGCTGATGTATTCCAGCTGAAAGCTCAGTTATGAATCATTAGGAATCACTTAAGTCTTAATGATGCTAAGCAATTAATGGACAAAAAGATACAGCACAACATTCAAATAGATGCACACAGTAAGGATAAGGAAAATGTGCTTTCCTCAAAGTAGGAGGACTTGATATCCCAAAAGTGACTTTGAATAAGCTTGTCATTGTTTCCACTGGTTTTGCTTTTGAATACGACTTCTGCTACACATTAAAATATGTAATTAGTGTTTATTCTCAATGTGACTGACACCTGTAGAACATGGACAGACTGGCTGTGCAATTATGTCAACACAGTGCATTGACCTTGAATTTTGAGAGAGCCAGATGCCAGAAAAAGAAATCTTTAATTTCATTGACTCATTAAATTAAAATCATTTTTAGCAAAAATAATCATGGGTGAATTGCCATATGTTCTTGAAACTTACGAGACTGGGGAGAGTTTTAAATAATCAGACTGCAGAACTGCTCTTTTGAACTAAACTGTTTTCAGCATTTCTATTTCAGCTACATTTACAATCCAGTCAAACATAAAGTTCTGGAACAGCAGGCAAAACTAAGTAAAGAAATGAATGATGCCAGGAGTTTCATGCTGTTCACTAAGATACAAGTGAGAAGTCTGTAGATAAATAAAATATTAAAATATTGATGTAAATCTGTAAGAAAAACTTAACAGATTGCAGAAATAATTGTGATTTTTTTTCATTATTTTTTTTAACTTTTAGACTGATGATGGCTCCTTGAATTAATGAATTAAACACAAGACTTAGATCACAGCACTGGGAGAAATGGGGCACCTTTGACCCAAACTAGGATGTTTCTCTGGGCACAAATCCTTCTTTTTCTCTTCTACCCATCCTCCCTTGAATCTCCCAAAACCCATCAACACACTCATTGGATTTGAGAAAGCTGTAACATTATTTGTGCATTTCTATAAAAGTGAGCTCAGATAATGGTGGTGAGACTGAGACTACAACTTCATGAAATTATAAAAAATTTAAAGTCACTTAGAAAACAAAAAATGAAAAGCTTACCCCAGGAATAGACTTCTGAGATAAAGAGAGTTATATCAAATAAAAAATGAGACTTTCAGGAAGTTGAGCATTTTCTTCTGGTTTTATTGCCCACTAAGTTATTCTTTCTTTTGCATTAATTTGTATCATAAGCAGCTATATTGTACCAACTGCTAGGACACATCCATCCCTGTTCTGAATTCTGTATTCAAATCTTGGTTTTTGCCTCATCCAAAGATATTTAGTGATCTATAATTACCAAAGTTTCCCAGAAACTCATCATGATGCTCTTTTAGAAGAACACGGAAGAGGTGACTTGTTAGATGTGGAAAACCTAAATCCAGACCCTACATTCATTCCCAATCAGAATAATTTCTGATCACAATCTCTCTCTGAACTTTATTTTCTGGGGACTGTTTCTGCTCTTATTCCAAGGCATTGCCTTGAACATCTCTTGAGGAGCAGCAGTGAGATCTGTTTGTCACTTCCCAAAGAAAACTCTGGCAGAGCTCTTTGTGAGGCAGTGCCCCCCTCACACAGACCCCTCTGTGATCAGGGGAGGGATTTCTCTTGTTTCATTCAAACCTTCTCGGTGTGAGCTCTACAACTGCCCACTGATCTCCTGCCTTTTGGTGTGATCACTGGAAGTTTTCCTGAGTGTATTGCAAGTCCTATTTCTGGTTGATTTCTGATAAAACAAAATTGTGCTGGGAAAAAGAGAATAGGTGATAAAGAAAATATTATGTTCCCTTAGACAGTAAGAAGACATGTCAGCTTCAAAGATGAAACCAAGATCATTATGTGAGCTTCTTCTATTAAATAAATGATATTTAGAAGAACAGAAACAATAATCAGGATTTAAAAGTAGGCAGTATAAAAATACGGTAATTTGTTGCAGAAATATATTACACAAAATATATTGTTTTTCTCTTTAAACCTATATTATATTGTTTATCTCTTTAAAAACTCAAACTAGGTAAATGGGATATTTTGGGAAAATAAATTGTGCCTTCTAGATTGAAGTCCATGTGCAGATTATTGTCCTGAGCTTTTTTGATCTACCTTCACACTCAGCCAGCACCTTTTTTTTTAAGTCAGAAGTTATCAACTTCAGCTGTATTGCTGTATAGATTTTTAATTTCTTTTTCAAAAGCAAAAATTGCCTACACAGATATTTGCAAACAATTTAAAGCTGACGTATTGACAGTTTCTTCTCTTGTGTTGGGAAGTTTCTGGCAGAGTGAGTGACTAAGGAAAGCAATGCCTCAACATAAGGAAGGTCAGCAAATCCACACAAAACCATTTTCTTAATGAAAATTGAGGAAGTCTTACTATGAGTTAATAAAAAACTATGTATGCTGTATATGTACATTGTTGTACATGCAAATATACAGGTAAAATACTAAATAATAGATGAAAGCAACACCTGGCACTAAAGTGTTTCATTTAAGAGAAACTTGTATGAATTTGTTTCTAAAAGGAAATATAAAACTGGAGTTTAAAATGCCAGCAGCATTCTGAACTGCAGGATACTCAGGATAAGCCCAAGCTGTGTCCCTCCTGCACAGGGAAAGGGAAGGTAGGAATTCACTTAGCCACACTGATAAAAAACAGCAATATTTTTTCCTGCCGAGCTCTGTATGAGCTGGAAGGATGAGATTGTCCCCAATTAATTTTGTCCTTCGTTCCCTGACAGAAGGTCCCAGGCTCTCATTCCAGCTGATCAGCTGCTTAATGTTCTGCATCAGAACCTGGAGCTGCCATCAGCACCACAGAGGGCCTCAAGTAGCTTTGGTCAATCAATGTAAAACATGAGCAAATATTAATTACTGCAGTTAGCCTGCCTAAAAAACCTACAAAACTCTGTGGAAAAAAACTGCATTTTGCTATTATTATTGATGTGCTGGTTTAGAGTTCTCAAAGGCTAACACAGTGATTTTAGAACCAGATTGAATTCTTGTACACAACACCACATCATTTTAAATATCCCAGATTTGTCTCTTTGGAACCTGGATTCACCTAAAATATAAACCTAGAGCTGTGTCCCAATCACTTTAAAATTATTTTTAAAAGTATCTTGAAAACCAAGTTATAACATCCCAGATTTCATGTTAGAACAAATCCAAACTAAACCCCAGAACTACAACAAAAAGCAGAACAAGCCTGTAGACAGATAAGGTTCAGTAGAGCAAAACTTAATCTAAAGAAGTATCTGTTCACCCTGACAGTTTCTTTCTTCTCTTGCTGTTTTTTCTTCTATTTTTCTATTATTTTAGAAACTCTATCTTCCTCAGTCTTGTCAGAAAAAACACTCAAATCAAAGCTGTATTTCTATGCCTGCATATTCCTGTGTAGTGATATTTGGTACCTCTCCATATGACAGCCTGCATTTCATCATTATTAAAAATGCAATAAGACTTGTAAATGACTTGTTAATTAGTTGCTGCTGAAATTCAGTACAGCATTTGATTGTGTTTGAGAGTCACATCTCTCAAACTCAGCACCATTCTCCACCAAGTTTGGCAAAGGGAAAATGGGATCACTTCTTCTCACCTTTGCACTAATTATCTTCTGTTTAATACTATCTAATCCCCAGGAAGGTTTTTAATAGTTTCCTATTTTATTTGGAGTCAGGTACAGGTAATTAGGAGTATAATTGTACTTTGATTTCTTTTCCATGTTGGCCAAAAATTCCAGGGAAAACACATACAAAAATGTTATTTGAAATCAGGCAATTTGGGGAATTTACCCAAAAATTGGATGGTGTTGTCCCAAATAACATTCCCAAATTATTCAGAACTTGGGATCTGCTGGATATGGCTGAAGGTAATGAAAGATTAAGGGGAAAAACTGAAGGTAAGGTGCTGATAAAATGCAAAATACTGAACAGCCAAAGGATTCATTTCCTCTGATGCAAGATATGTAAGGGCAAATTTTACAAATTTTTCTTGAATTGAGGAAGAAAATGGAAGGTGAAGCAGCTGGAACAATTCTTTGTGCCAACAAACCCCTAAATATCACCCACTTCAGCATGGTAAATTCACTCTGCTACCCCTGAATAATACACATTATAGCTGAAATACAGAAAAATCCACAGTATGCAACAAAAGCAACAGAACTACATTTGAAACCTTTATCTGCATGTGCCAGGGATTTCACAAAACTGAAACAAACCCATAGTTTTTTAAAAGGGTTTCTCACTGCTTGAAAAACATTCACAGAAATAGTGATAATTTTAAAACAATTTGTCCCTTCAAGAAAAAAATAAAATCAATCACTAAAAATTAAAACTAACTAAAAAGTTAGGCTTATTCTGTTTTATGGGCTTGGCTGAGTAGATAATGTAAAAGACCACCAAGCTGAAATCCTTGTTCATCCCAACTCCCCATGAGGAAAAAAAAACATAGAAGACCTTAAAGCATGTAAAGTGTGACCTTTAGGTATTTTAATTGCAATCCTTAAAACCTTTGCTCAGCAGCTCTCTAGAATCTGAGGTTCAGAAGTCATTTTCTGAGAAAAATTACAGTTTTGCCCCAGCAAACGCCTAAAAAAATCTGAGTCTGGAACACGCTTGGCTCCTCAGCGTGCGTCAAATCCTGGGCGCGGCTGTTCCTGACTCAGTGAAGGGGCAGTGGCTGCACTCCTGCTGCACATTTTGGGTCTGACTTTGCTAAAAATTGTCCTCCAGCTGAGTTTGAGCTGAATCTCCATCCCCACTCCATCCTGGGAGGAGTCAAACGTGAAGATTTTGAAGAAAAGTGAAAGCGCAAAAAGCTCTCGCTATTCCCGCTCTCACGCACGCGCCTTCCCGCTGAGCTGAAAAACTCTCCTGCAGCCAGAAAAAGCAAAACACTGCTGCCACAAAGGATGTGTACAGCGTCTGGAGAGATGAGAGAGGTGTTTTTATCTCAGCTGATGAGTGCTCTCAGCTCAGGCTGAAAAGAGAAGCAGAAAAGGAAGAGACTGTGCTATGACACAGCCCGAGATGTTTTGTTCCACACGTAGCTTTGGAAATGTTGAAAGAATTCAAGCACCGATTCATGGATCCTGCACATATTTCAGGGATATTTGGTTTGCAGACAGGAATTAGAAACCCAAGGGATGAGTGAAATGGACAATTCCCTTAATTGCTGTAATCTGTTAACTCTTGTCCTTGTAAATTGACAAAAAACTTTATAAGGAGCCATTACTTTATTAAAAGTTAGTCCACAGCCTAGTAAGTAAGAGAAATCACTGGGCAAACTGAGTTTCTATGCTTTTCAGAAGCCAAAGAAAATAAAATAACTTCTCATAAACAATTCAGCAAGAGCAGGACATTTTCCTGTTGCCTCAAGTTACCAGCTGAACAAAACCACACTCTGACTTCTTTAACACATCTCAATTCTGGTGTTTGCCTTCAGAAAACAGCAGATAAGATGCATGGGTATTTTTCAGAAGCTGAATCTTGTTATCATTTTTATAAGGTCACATACTGAACACAGGAAATTGAAAACCCTGTGGAGGAAAATATTGTTACAGGTGTGCCAATTCTGATGTAGGTTTGTTTGGTTCTTTTTTTTATTATTTCAGAATTGATTTAATATTCTCTTAATACTTTACTCTTGAAAATACAACCTTTGTCTTTAGAGTTGTTGCTGTTTGAGTTGCTTGATAGCTTACAAACCACACAGATTTGTTTCATCTGATGTTCAAATTCAAATGGAGAGAATGTTATCTAACTCTGAGCCTTGTAATGCCTCTGATACAAAATATCTTCACTCCTAAAACTGGGTGAGACGCAGAATTATAATCTCCTCCAAAGTTCCTCAAAAGACAAAGAATATTTTAATCTTTTTTCACTTAGCTTTATTATTTCCCTGCTTTTTTCCCCTCTTCACTACTTCAAAAACTACTCTGCTGTGATAGATCTCCAGTTTTCTGCAAAATGGGTTTGCTATATATATATGCATATATATCTCCTGCAAAACTATTTACATTCATTTATAATCACTGAGGAGACTTGATAAATGTCTTTCACTTACAATCAAGAACCATGCATTTACCACAAACAGCAGTGGCTGTTTGGATATTTTTCTTAGTCATATTTCAGCCATATTATCCACAGGTAAACTCATGACCTTAATGTGATTGAATATGTATGGGATACCAAAGACAGAAGATCACAGAGTTCTTAATAATAGTAATAATAATAAAAGACAAATAAACATCAATAATTAAATGTTTCTAACTTTCAATGGAGTGCTTGCTTTCCCTTTTATAAATGCAAATTAATTTATTTCTGGAATGGGATATCATCTTTTCATCTTGGGATCAGATCTGGACAGGGAAGATCTGATACCATTTTCCAGCACCTAAAGAGACTGCAGGGAACTGAGCACATCCTCTACCCCTTCCAAACAACACAGAAATGAGTTGACCTAATTTAATGTCCATTTCTTACCCCTCTCCACAACTCTGTCCAAGGAGTGTGAACAGAAAGGGTATTTATAATGGATGATAAAATTATGATCAATACTAATGCAAAATTTAACATCTGATTTAAAACTGTTTGATAGAATGCAAAAAAAAGGTGAATAATACATGAAGTTCCTCCTCCATGAGTGCTGCTTCACACCCTTGAAGATGTAAAATGTGTTCATTTAAAACATAACCCACAAGTTCTGCAAAGATTTTAGCCTTAAAGAGTTCAGATAAAGTGAGAAACCAACCAGCCCAGAAGCAGACTTAAAAGGAATTAGAATGCCACACCAGAAGGCAAATTGTTTATCCTCTTCCATGATAAACTTTTGGTTTTAAATACACAGGATGGGGACAGGCAGCACTGAGCAGAGGAATCCTTCTCTCCTGCAGGTTCTGAAATTATTAATGAGGTCTGTTAATGAATTAATTATAATTAATCAAATTTGCCTGACTCCAGTGAAAGGCAACCAATACAGTTGTTTATCACTTTGATGTGCACTTTGGGTTTTCTGCTCCTTTGGGACATTCAGCTGACCCAATCCTAGTTAAGTAACCTCTAGATAGATATTTTTTAGGTATTTTTAGGTCCTTTCTCTAGTCACTGAAGAGAAACAAATCTCTCTAGAAGCAAGGTTTTCTCCCTCCATTACTTTATTAATTTTGGATCCTTTGGGATGAAATATCTTCTAGATTTTAGTTCTACATGAGATATTGAGAAGGAACTTAAGACAACAGGCTCAGACTAATTCAGGAGATTTGTATGAGGTGAGATAAGACAACAGCAGAGTGATAGACATCTGAAACAAACAGAATTTGTCAAGGTGCTTTAAACAAAACCTTTTCTCACACTTTAAGTCTAAAAATAAACTGCATTCAGTATAAATCCCACAGTGTTCATACAATATTAATTGGATAATTCCAGGGGTTTTTTCTCACCCTTTTCACAGTCCTTTATGAACATCAATCATTTGAAACACAGGAAGTAAAAATAAAACAAATGGGAGAATAAGGGAACTGGTCTTCATTTAGGCACTACCTTGGAGAAAGCTCCTCAAACAGTCACAGACTGTCAGAAAATACATCCTGTAAGTGGTTTTTCAGGTTAGACTGAGTAAGTCCATTTTATCCTTTCAATATAATGCTATTTCTTCCAATAATGATAGCTGCAGCAATTTTTATCTTCCATCCTGTTATTGAAGGAGGATTAAGATATTTCTAATGTCATACAAGTACTCTTTGGTAAGGAGTGATGGTTATTAAAAAAAAGTGCTCCAAAATTAGATGATTCAAAGGTGTCAGGATCCACATCTAACAGACAGGTTTAGCAGACAAGGACTGGGGGATGCTGAGCTGCTACTGGTGCAGACATCTTCTCAAATGGAAGCAATTTTCTTTGAGGACAGAAAAAAGAAATAATCATGGAACAAAAATACCACAGAATATTGACCTTCAGCTCTCTGTCAGGTTTGGTTGATTGGATGAATATAGTCCAGGAAAGGCTTAAAATCTTACACTCCATATTCTTTACCACAAGAAACACTGAACTGATAATTTCACCATTTTACCAACTTTTGCAGTTGTAATCTGTTGGGTTTTGGGTTTTTTTTTTTATGGAAATAGAGCGGGCTTATTGTTTTTAATATGCATTTTGTTCTTTACAGATTTATTGCATTAAAGTGAAAGCTGGTGCATGTTCCTGAAAGTAAATAACATTACAATGAGCTAAAAACTAAGTTGCTTGGTACTTCAAATGCTAAATAAATGGCATTTGTATGACTTCAGTGGATGCTGAGCTGTCTGCCAGCACGAGCACTCAGCTTTCATTAATGTAAATCATCGCTGGGAAAGCTCCTGAGAAATTCAATTGTCCTCTGAAAGCTGGGAGGTGCATCCTGCAGAGGTGACAATGCCAAGGTTACTGCCAACATGCACTGAAAGCACATTTTGAAGAAGATGCTTCACCTCAGGACAGAGGGCAGAGCTGCTGCCTTTTGCTCAAAAGCTGGAGAGGGAAGGCAGGAGCATCCCTGGCATGTGCCCTCCTAGGCTGGAAGGAGGTGGGAACAGCTCAGCCTGGTGCTGAACCAGGGGTGCTCTGGCAGCACCAGGGGCTGGTTTGCTTTTCATAAACTCGATTCTACAGTAGGAGAGTCCCTGGTGTCTCAACGGCAGCATTTGTCACACGTACATTACTGCTTTGGGCTCAGCCTTGACTTCTCTAGAGAAGTACAGTTTGAGCTCACTGTCTTGAAGGACTCAGGACTGGACTCTTCACTAATACCAGTTTTAACCTCTTGCACCTGGAGCTTCTCTCCTCCCATGTGATTGTCACACAGCCCACAATGCAGTTCACATTTGTAATAAAGTGTTACCAACTGCCTTGGGAAACAAAGCAACCCCCCCACCAGGTCTTGCACAACTTCTAATCACAGAACAACACCCAAAGAGTCACAGAAATTTCTGTTTCATGGGCACAGAATAATGGAGTATCAACAGTCACAGTAGAAATATGTGCATAATGATGCTTTATCTTTTGTGTACAGCAAGGCTCCCTTCATTATCTCCTCACAAACATTTCTGATTATACAGCCTGACTAACGCATTTCTCCAGCAATGCTGCAATAGATTTGCATGCAGAAGTGTGTGTTTCTTGCAGAAAGAGAATCTCAGGCTTTTTCAAATGCAAAAGACTCACTTCAATTCACTAGAAGAAGCTAACTCAGGTTTAATAAACACTTAGATACCCGAGCACTACGTTCAGTTCAAGTTTCTGTAGCTACAGCTTGAAATATTTATAGCTGATATTCAGAATTTTCCCCACATTTATATCCTGCTATTTGAAAGATGCTTACATTTTCAAAGAAAACTGTACTACCTGTGTTGAAGATCTATTCAACACATAAAAGAATAAATTTCCCAAGCTGCTGCTAGAAATATGACTGACAGAAGAACAAGTACATTCCAGAAATCTAAAGAGGCAAATTTTCATAGAAATATTCAAGAAGAAAAATGAGTGACTAAAGCTATATATATGTTATTTTTTTTAGCGATAATCTTTGCAAACTTTTCTTAGCTGCAAATGAAATCGCAGAATACCAAGACCAATAGAAGTATAGAGGATTAGATAGTGTATCATTAGTTTGTTAAAACCAGACTTTTTTTTAAAATGTCACCCAGACAAATTGAAAATATGAATCCCTGCTAATACTTCTCATTTTTAAAATTTTAGCTATTACACATTGAGACTTGCAGTGCAAACTTGGACCTTCAAAACAGCAGGGATATGATTTTAAAAACCCCAAACCACAAGATTTACCATCTCCTATCCTTCATTCACCAAAACTTTGCTCTGCAATGACTTTGTGGCCGTGATGGCATCAACACAAGGGTGGAACTCTAATCACACACAGGCAATTCTGACAGAAATAAAGCCTTGCCTCTCTCCATCTTTGTTCCAACCTCTCTTCTCCCCAGCATTCAATTTCCCCATGTCCTGTGTAAATCCCAGTTCTTCACTGCTTGTTTTTCTTTTATCCTTCCAGCCTGTAAATACTTTTAACGTTTCTCCCTCCCCATTCTCCCTGCAATTTGATCCAAAGCATTGATCAATCCCATGAGCCAAAAATTCAATCTGATCAGATCCTTTTATTCCTTCTCTACTGAAATCAACTCCTATCACTCCAGAGCCTCTCAATTTCTCTCAGAAATTGTCTTTTTTCCAGCTAAATTGGCATTTCCTGCTTGTTTCCTGGTTTTCAAATAACCACATGACACATGAAATTGGCTAGGAAATAGTATTTGAACTTATGCTAAATAGGGGGGAAACACCTTGTACTAACATCTCTTTTCTGTAGTTTTTTGATGAGTTTGAACTATTTTGTCACATTGCAGTAATAAGAAATCTTGAAAAATCAAATATTTTGCTTTATAGGGCAGCTGCAGAAGTGGGCTTGATGATTTTTTCCCTATCTCCATAAATAATGTATGATGAACTGCACTTTATATTTAATATAAACTACATTTTAAAAGAAATTAGAGTTTCTAGGGAATTGCAGCTTCTTATTAATCAAATTCATTTGTCAATCCCCTTTCACTAAACAGTTTTTGTTAACCAGTACAAGTGAGCACATTGTACTTTAAACCTCATTTTAAAAAAGTGAATGTTTTCAAAACAACATTTGATTTAGTAAGAGGAATCCTCATGAATCTGTTGGGACATTTACTGTGTAATCAGAATTCCAAGCTGAAGGGAGTAGGAAGTAAAATCTAAAAGGGTGAAAGTAAACTTTCATTAAAGAATATTTTATAAGATGTGAAGATCAACTTCTTCAGCCTGGCAGATCTATTTACAGGGTTTAGGGTTGTGCCCCACAGACTCCCCTGCAAAGAGGAAAATCCCTTCCAAGGGCTGCCTGTGCTAGGGACCATTTATTATGGTTTTTCTCTGCCTGCTCTCCTCTGGCAGGGAAGATTCTGGCTGGAGGACAAGTTGAAGGAGAGCAGGAGGCTCCAGAGATCTCCCTGCTCCTCCCAAAGCTGCTCTGCTCCACTTTTCCTTTGTTCCTTCACTCATCCTGCTCCCCTGGTCCCCTCCAGGGAGGAGCCAGGAGCTGCAGGAGCAGATGTTCCTAATTCCATCAGACACTTCTCACTGATACTCAGGGCTTCCCTTGCCAGTTAAGCACTGAGAAGGGTTGGTGGATCTCACAGGAATAGCAGGATTCTCTAGAGGGGCTGATGTGTATAAATACATGTGTTCAACAAAACAAAATTTTCATAGTCTACAGTAAAATATAAATCGGAAAATCACTGCCACAGCCTACTCATGAAGCACCTTATTGAGAACACATAGCTAAGTATGGTTTGCTCATTCTTCTAGAAAAGTAAAATTGAATTTTTCCATATGAAAATTACTTGTAAAACTCACAGTTTCAAAATATCCTTTCCCAAACAAATGCTAAGAGTTTTTTGGAAGGATTTCCTAAACCAATAACTATAAAGAAGTTCAATCCATTTTGAATCCCAATTCTATTTTCCCCCTAATTTATCTTTTTTCATTTACTT
>JANRMJ010000026.1:16260288-16283641 GCA_025584955.1 Alethe diademata
GGTCCCTAGGGGTTGGGCTCCTCTCCCCCCGCCGCTCCACGTGAAACCAGCACAGGCCCTCAGAGTGGTATTGCAGCAGGATGAGTCCTCATCCTACAATACTGAAATATTTTCCTCTGAATTATCCTCTTTTTGCAGTCACATTCATATGCTTTTGTTTACACATAATATAGCACTTTGAAATTAAAGATGCTGATTATTCTTGTTTTGCATTCAGATGTTCTTAATGTTTTATTTTGCAGTATCTTGGGCGAGTTGATGTAGATAATCTAATGTGAAATAAATAAACAAGCAGACTTGCAGTGTTTACTTTTTATTGCTTTTTGCTTTTATTTGTTGGTATTTTGTTGTGAACAATTCTGTATATTTGACATCAAACTCTACTTGATATCCTTTTGAAGCTTTAATTGTCAGGGTTTTTTTTTTTCTCCTCCAGTTTTTCTGCACTTCATATAGAGTTCATTTGTCTAAACCAGGAACTCCCACTTGCTGAATTTAATATTGTTTTCTAGAAACATAAAATCATGTCCCAGTTACCCCCTTTCAACAATATACAGTGCTATTTTCCTATCATCTGCAATAAAACAGTGAGAGATGACACATAAATAACTATATTAGCACTAAACATGTTCATTAAGTGCCTCATTCTGGAAATGTGTTACAGCTGGCCACTTATACTTGGCTGGAAATCAAATAATCCAGGACCAGCAGAAAACAAATAGCTGACTCTGATATGATACTTGGATAAATTATTCCAGGCTAATTTTTGGACTATTTACATGCCTGAGATGAGTGAGGCAAAGTCCTCACTCACTGAACTCAGCCCCCAAAGCCTCATTCCTGGTGCTTAAATCAGGTGTACAGTGCAGAGTATTAAAAATATTATGGAAAATGGTACAACTGGTGAAGAATTGAATGGCCAAACTGGACAACAGCACAGATTTTCTGTATCCTGGGAAAGCTGACAGATCTGTGTTACATAATGCAGGCATCACTTTTCTTGTAGCTGAATTTTCCAGTGCTGACAAAAACCTCATTTCTTTTAGTCCTGCCCTGTCACTTGGGCTGTTGGAGCAGCAGTGAAAATCACTCCACACCGTGGCAATTTGAAACTTATTTACCTAAGACTTCACAGTTCAATGTGCTGTGGTTTTGTTTCAAAACTAAGAAAGCTTCGTAATGATTTTCCAGTTTTAGAGACTTAGAGTAGAATAAGAATGTTTAAAGAGGGGGATAAGTTCCAGAGGAACAGGTGGAAGAAAAGTTATCTAGAGGCCTCCAAGCCTGTGATTGGAACATTTAGTTTGCCTACTTCTGTTTGCAGGCACAATACAGTCAATACTGTTCTTATATCACTATTTTTAACCATTTTTTTTCCCTAAACCCAATCTACATTTTTATATTTATGCAGTTCTGTTTTCACTTCTGCCTTTCAGATTATAGTGCTGTAGTTTCTTCTAGGCTTACTTATTAGCCAAATTGAACAATTTATTAATTACTTTTTTGTTCTTTCAAAATGCAACATAGTTCCTGTGCTGGAACAAACCCCAAACTCTGAAGCTGAAGTACCAGACACACATAATTCTCACATTTTAGCCTTTGTGCACTATGCAGTGCCATCTAATTGATGTTTCCATGGGTCTAGATTTATTTATGGCTTTCATGTATTGCATAATTAGCAAGTTGGGGCCTCATTTTTTATTCATTTTACTCTAATTTTAGTACAATTTATTTCATTGGCATCAATGGTGTTACTTGCTCACATATCAATATTAGACTCTGTATTATTAATACAAATATAAATATTGCAAGGATTATTTAATGCATCCAGGGCTGATTTCAGATATGTGCTTCTCATTTGCATGAGAGAAAAATCACCCTTCAAGTGTTTCCAGCATCTCTGTTTTTATTGCTTTAAGGTGAAAAGATTTTGTTGTGTTTGTGAGTTTATTTGTCTCATTAAAATAATCACTTGGTATCAAAGAAAAAAAAAACCCACCTCAAAACTATATTTCTTAATGGGCTGAATTCACATAAACAATTTGTTTCATTAGGCATACCTGTTACTAGATCACTGGAGATATTAAAGCATCTAAATCAATTTCTTAAGCAATTCCAAATCATAGCCTCTTTCAAACGTCAGTGCTTCACTAAATTGCCAATCTGAGAGCACAAGGCTGAGGGACAGATTTTAATAACACACAAACCCTTCTGCACTCTCTGCTCTAGCAGTTTGAGTCTCCAAGGCTATGGCATTTTGTTTTCTGACTGCCTTTATTTACTGTATCTTTTTAGACACATACTCAGGGCAGATCAGCTGGTTACAAGAAAATGCTTTATATTTATGTTTTGTATAGAAATTCTACCTTTAAAATAACGGCATATAAATAGACTTTTAATCTCTGCTGTGATGTTTGTACACACTTATCTTCCTTTTCTTTCATACCTCTAATTCGTTGCAGTTATCTTACTTTCAGTAAGTAGACAAGTGATAATTATAAGAATTCATAGCCTGATTCTAATCTAACATTTGTCATTTTTACACCAGGTTGCATCACTGATGTTCCCAGCATTAATTCAGGAGACCAAGATCAGGAATTTATTGCTTAATCTACATCGCTACCTCAACTCCCACATTTAAAAAAAATTATAGATATTTCTTTGAACTAAAGAGATGTGAAATCATCTTCTCTGTTTCAGAATAACATCATTGCTCATTTTGTTGTCCAATATTAGTTAGGCTGAGTATAATTGATGAGCTTTCAGTGTCTTCAGGAGAAAATCCCCTCTGTGATGTCTGCCCCTGTAAATTACCCAGTGCCAGGAAAAGCTGGCCAGCCTGGAGGTCAAGTGCCATGGCCTGCTCATAAAAGTCTTTGTCCCCACCACTCCTCTGTGCATGATCATATCCAAACTGCTTTTTGGGATCAACCTCTGGCCTGTGCTAATTCACCAAATTGTTCACAGGAGGTTTTTTGAGGCATTCTGTTGGTGCAGGTCACCACAGAGCAGGCAGTGAGTTCCAGCTGGCTGAACTGGCCTGGCAGGTTGGTTTATCAATGTAGACATAAACTGCAAACCAAAAACGCAGGTGCAAAAACTCAGTGGGAGTCATAGAAACGTCAGAAATAGCCCATGAACTACATAAATGGAATTCCACTGAGCTCATTCTAGTCCTAAGGATGATACAGCTACTTTTATTTTCCAGAAAATTGAGAACTTCCATTTTTATTTCTTCTTTCTCACCCCACATTTGTCCCTGTGCAGTTAAATTTTCTTTGGCCCCTTCTGAATATCCCTGTATAAAGCAACAAAAAGTCAAAAGGAGATCCAAAGTCACTTCTTTCTCACAGGAAACATTGTGCATGAAGACCTAGGGAGGATGTTGAAAAAGTTGCTTGGCTTGCAGGCTCCCATCTCTTTTCCTTTCAATTTTGTCTGTGCAGATATTCTTCAAGGCCTGTGTCACATCCTCGTGGGGAGAGGGAGGCAAAGGAAGATGATGGGCAGGTCACACAGCTCTGCTTCTGAGATCTGTGGCTCCACTTGCCAAATTTCATCCTGGGATTGTGCCTTCCAACTCTGCGTTTTTGCTTTGTACTCTTTTGGACACCACTTTGTCTTCTGTCTGCAAAATTAAACCACCTGTTTAAAAAAAAAAAAAAAAAAAAAGAAAAAGAAAGAAAGAAAAGAAATAAGGTGCCCATTTTCCTCCCAGCAGCACTGATTTAGCATGTCATGAAGGATTATTTTTCCTCACCTTTGGAAGAAGGCTGAATGACCAAAGATGAAGAAAAAGTCATTAATTCTTAAAGGCCAGTCACCCTCTGGCAATTCCATCATTTATTGCTCTTCCTTATTTCTCTCTATTCTCTCTTTTGTGTGGTTTCCTCTCTTGCTTTTTTAACTTCTTTCCTCTCATTGTTCAGGTTAAAAAAAATAACAACAACAACAACAACAACAACAACAACAACAACAACAACAACAAAACCAAACAAAAAACAAAAAAAAACCAAAAAAAAAAACCAAAAAAACCCCCACCAACATGCTTAAACAAAACTCTGCCTTCTGTAAAATACAAATCTGTGGTTTATGCAGACTAAAACCATAGAAATTGTATTTTGTAACAGAAGGACATGGTTATTCTTTTCCCACTCTCCTTTCCTATCACTGCTGCCATTAACTAATTAATTAATCCCAGAATTGCCATCTTCTTAGACAAACCAGGGAAGTCTCTTTAACTTTCTTCCTCCTTTCCTCCACAGCAAAGATTTTGGGATCCAAAGCCCGTGCTCATAACGTTTTTGTCCTAAGCAGAGCTGAAATGCCACAGGGCCACAGCAGGATGGGATCTGTGCTCACAGTGTTGCTTTTATCACTGTTTTGCAAAGCTCCAACAAGGTCACATGTACTGGGATTAAGTGGTGACAACACATTTAATCCTTTTCTGAAGGATTATTTTGAACTTTCTTTAGCCCCTTCACAGCCAACACCAACTCAGGTGCTTGTGGGGTTTTTCATGGATGGGTTTTGAGTCCCAGGTTTGTGCTGGGGTTCCACCTGCTCTGGGAACAGCTCCTGCCCTTCACTGAGCTGGCAGAGGGATAATTTCAGTGCTCTCTGAGAAAACACTGGCTCCTGATCAGACAAAGCTCCTGCTCCTTTCCCCCTGGACACGACAGCAGCTCCAGTACCTGGGAAACAGTCAAAGCCATTTCTAGTTCCAGCCTTCCTGCTTTCTGAAGGAATAAATACCTCAAAGCTCTTCCTGCCCTGATGAAATGCACACAGCCAGGCAATTACAACACTTGGCTAAACAACCCACTAAAGGCAGTTTTTATCAAGCAAATCTTAATGTTGAAAGCAGATTCTAAAGGGAATCAAATATTTTAACAGAAATTCCATTTAAGAATTTCCCCCCACCAGTTACCACAAGACAGTTCAAGTGTGCTAACTAAATTTTACTTCAGGATCTTCTAATTATTTATTCTCTATTGTCAATTTATAAAGTTTTCATTGATATTAACATTTTATCCATAAAGTTTTAACCACTCACTCCCAACTCATATTTAGTACTGAAAACACTTCCAAAGGACTTTTTAGATGTTTCATAAGCTACTGCAATATAAAAAGTATTTAGTAGGAAAATATTTAGTGGTTTCAACTCCCCCTGTTGAAACCACTAAACCACTACAGGTTTAAGAATTCAGAATAATGACAATATTCCCCTATCCTACACAATAAGGAATTCAGTCCACATCAGCTCTCAGACAGAGCACATTCAAATCTATCATAACTGAAAAATACCTCATTTGTTCAACCTGTCAGGTGAACAAGAAGCTTTATGAAACCCTTCTTTAATTATTATTGTTTAATCTATTAAAACTGCTGTGTAAAGGTACTTCTTTTTTCCCCAACAATAAAAAACACTGAAATATTGATACCTTGGATACTTCTCAGTGGATTGGTTTTCAATTAAACACTTGGTATTTCTTCTGTTATTAATTTCTGAAACAGGGGGGACTATTAATTATGCATTTGTTTTATATCAGAATATGCATTTAATGCTATTTTTTGGTAAAAAAAGCAAAACCTGGCAGACAAATAACTCATAAGTGACACTAATGAGTGCTGGGAGATGGAGTGGAAAGGCTTTAAATGTGTCCCATTATTTAGCAGGATAATTAAGAGCACAGCTCTACCATGGCATTTTATTACAGAAATAGATAAGATCCCATCTTACTGCAAGCAGGTGTTGTAATGAACCAAAGTGAGATCATTTTTATGATGTTCTTCTGGTTCAAAAAAAGATTGCAAATTTATGTTATGCTCCCTAAATTTGCAAAAGTAACCATGCAGATCTTTGGGAACAAAGGGAACAGAAAATACAATGTGTAAAACCTCTTCATTCAGGTTAAAAAAACCAAACTAACATTTATTCTCCCTAAATCTTATAAAGAAAATTTGATGTCTCACCTATAATAGTTGGTGTAACTCACTTCAAATCAAACTCACTGTACACAAACAACATCACAATTCCATATAAACTGCACACCAGTCCAGACTATTTACAGTAAAAACAGGGTTTTTGCTGTTTTGATTCCATATGAAGGTGGAATCCTCCATAAATACCACCAAAAACCTTTTCTGAAATAATTTCATGCTTTTTTCATCAGTATTTAATATCAAGTGTTGCAAAATACAAATAACCCCACATTAATCTACAGAAGATCTGGCATTAAATTAAAAGACTATATTTAAAATCGTGTAATTGTAAGATTTTGGGTACTGTTCACTGATCACAAACTTCAAGCATGTATACAGAACTCACAGGGTAGAAAAATACAATATTTGATTACCCAGACTACAAGCTGTGGTTCTTTCATCTTATCATTGTGGAAAGACATTCCAGTGAAATTGAGCAGCCGAATTTTTTAGAGGTTGGATCTTTCTATTTTAAGATGAAGATAAAAAGATGTTTCAGGTTAAAATAAATGGATATAGATATGAAAGAATGCAATTTCTGACTTTCAAATATAGCATCTTGGAGAAAGTTGTCCAGGGAAAGGAAAGCCTTTGAGTCCAGAAAATTTTCCAATGCTTTTTTTTTTTTTAATAAGCAGCACTTTTGTGTGGCATGGAAATGCTAAACATCACCTTTCCCTGGTAGCCACTCTCATCCCTTAGAACAGACTGAAGTTTCAAGGTCATTCTCAGCAATTAATCAAAAATTAGCCTGTCTCAGCCTAGAGACACTAAACAAGGTCCATGAGATTTATGCCAACAGTTTGGGCTAAAATTAAACAGAAGGACAAATGGAATCATCTGATTCCAGCCCTGTGGAGTGAAAGCACTTTGAACCTTGGTGGTGGCAACAATTTTACAAATCCTTTTGAGAAAGCAGAACCTGAACTTGTTATCATTTTATAGGTTTTTGATTTTCCACTTCTGCTGCTGAATCCTCCAGGGTCAGCAACTACTGATGGACAGGCAGAAAGATTGTGTAGGGTACCAAAATCAGTAATAGCTATACAAATGGCTGGATATCCTCAAACCCCAGAAAACTTTCTGAACCTGCCAAGCACACATTCATAAGTTCCTGGTAGTTTCCTCTTTTTAGTCTTTCCCTTTATGCACAGAGTTTGAGATTCGTTACACTTGAAATCTGAGGAAGTTAGGTGGGGAGATGAAAAAAGGAGTGAGATATAGAACGAAAGAAGTGTGGAAATTGAAATTTGAAGCATAGCTAATGTCATTTGGCTGATTTTGCTGCAAACGTATGGGGGAAAGAGAAAAAAAAAAAGAGTGAAGTTCTGCAATATGTAAGAAACTGCTTCTTGAGATGGTCTTGATTTTCTACTCCCCTGCATGATGAACGCTCTGTAGTTGAAAGAGTTTGAAATTAATCACCTTTATATGGAGATTAAAGAAGAAGTGATGAAGCGTGATAACCTACAACTTCTTTTGCTTCTTTTTATAGTTGGGGAACTCTCTGCTACAAAGGCTGCAGAGATTGGGTGGGGGGGAGTTCCAGTGGATTGAACACTTCCCCTTTCATCTCCCATTTCAAACAGATATTCTGGTGTCATATTTGCCCACTTCTTCCTCTTACACTCACTGTAAATTATTGTTTCTGATTGTCAGCTTAGCTTTTATTAATGTTCTACAGGGAAACCTGCCAGTGGCTCGATAATTTCAGATGTGGAACAGACCTGGCACTGAACTGGGATGGAAAAGGCAATGATTTTGTTAGGGACAGAAAAGTTTCAGTCGTTTTGAAGCCATTGAACACTTTATGCCTCTTTACAGACTGAACTTCTCCAAGTCATTTCAGCATGACAGGTGCTGGTCTAGGAGATATTATAATAGAAGAATTTTAAACTTGTTTCCTTTTTTTTTGGAGCAGAGATTCACCTGCAGCCCATGCAGAGAATGCAGAAGAGCAGATATTTTCTGCCGCCCACGGAGCCTGTTCTGCCTGAGATGGAAATTGGTAAATAATCAGTTGATGGCAATTGGAAAATAATCTCCCTGCCTTTGTCTCAGCCCATGAGCTCCTGATTTTTCCTTTTTCCCCCTGGCAGCTGCCCAAGGTCAGCCCACCACACCTTCCCTTTCTTGGCTGCCCTGGCAAAATGTTTCATCTTCATAAATTCACTTTGCTTCCAAACCATAACCTTACTTTCTAATTGATAGATCCCAATAAACTCTTGTTTTCAGCTGTTGAGTGCTTGCAGATCCTCTGACTCTAAGGAGAAGTTTTTTCTGTTGAAGATGAGAGAGAACCCAGGACCACAGCTCTGAATTCTGCTTTATCATTCACTACACAAAAAACCTCAGATATCTCCTGTTTATACCTTATGAAAATCATGAATTCATGTGTTTAACACCCCAGATTTAGGGTGAGTTTTGAAGAACCTTGCACCCTTAACTGTTATTATAATGTAAATTCAACATGCCATGCCATTTGAAAGCTTGAAACTCTAATAACCGAGGAGAAATTTTATTGTTTATTTGCAGTTAATTTCTTGCTTCATACTTTACTGCACACTCTCTTCTCTCTGTATCCATTAAACTTGTTGTGAGCCACAGAGAAAATACCAATTTTTGTCTGTGGGGAATAAAGTAGTCTCAAATTTTACACTTATTAAATTACCACATATCCTATGTGGTCATTCATTCTTAAAGTAATACTTAGCAATAATGACTTTTTACTAATAAACACCTAATGATTGCCTGAATTAGAAAATTATCCAGCCTTGGTAGTACAGTAAATTTGCTGGAAGGCATTAACTATTTAAAGCATCAAAACATAATAGAAAACTGGTGATTTCTGCAATCCCTGTTTTTTATGAAAATTCTTTTCAGTAATACAAGTGGACTACATTTTCTAAGATTCCTATAAGAAGAGTATTATGGTTCTGAATTAGCCAGGTTTGCATAAATTACTGAGAATGATGTGCTACATAATTTGTACTTAATTTCTTTGTTTGCCTAGGAGTTTAACCTTTGTGTTCTTATTCACAGTTTGAATTCTTCCAGTTCTTCTATGATGAGGTCAAGATACACCAAAGTGGCAAGTCAGGATGGGTATGATTCAAAATCCTGAAAGATTGGGAAGATGTGTATAAATATGCATGTTACAAACAAGGAAAACAAGGATGAAAATAATCTTATACATACATACAATATATGGTCACTATGTTATGTATACCTTCTTTTATAATATAAGATATATCATATTAGATATATATATACACACAATATATGTTCACTATTTTTAAGTAAAAAATACATATTACAGAATGACATATTTCAGAATATTACATATTACAGAAGCTTGAGGAAATCAGTCAGAACTGACTCCCACAGTTACTTAGCATTAAAGACCAATCCATTAGTGGATTCCTCAGCTTTGCCTCATTTCCAATTTCTTTTTCTCCACACCCTCCTTCCATATCAGTGCCTGATATTATTCCTGATTTATGCACTGAGGAGCCACACTTCATCAGCTCAGATTAATTCCCCAACTCCTGGGTGCAGTTAGAGGCAGATCCTGGCTAGGGTTGGCATCTGACGTGACAGGGATAAAATCTCTGGACTTCACACATTTTATCCCATGGCAGGAGCAGAGCAAGAGCACACACATAAAACCTCAGGTCCTAAACTCACAGAAGCAAATCAGAGTTTTCTTTGGTTTGGCTTTAATGAGAACTGAAGTTCCTAGCCTGTCTGGATAAAGGGGGTAATTTCTCCTGGTGCCTCTGCAGGCTGCAATCAGGATGCAGAAATGCAGTTCTGAGCTCTGGGGAGCCCGTGGGCTCTCAAGGATGCTCTGCTGCATTAACCAGGTGTGGCAAACCAATAAGCTGATATATTTCAGCAGTGCAAACACTTTGTTCACAGCCATCAATAGTGCTTTGCCAGATGGCACAGCTCCGTGAAAATAGATTTTTTTTTTTTTAAGCAACCCTGATTTCAATATTGAGTAACTCAACCAACTCAATAAGTTAATGAGAAGTTACAGTAAAGACTGATGAAGATGTTAGCATTGCTGGAATCATCACACCACATGGAAATTTTGCTTTTGAATGACTCCTCTAGAAGTTCTGTAAAAACTCTGTCAAGGTTCTTGATGAAAATAATATGATAGGAACAATCTATGACTGATACAAATACCTGATTCAGTAACTCTGCAGACTGCTTTAGTAGAGATAAAACATATTTTGACAAACCTTAAAGATATTTCAGAAATATTGCCCAGCTATTGTAGTGGAAATGTCCTTCTAGCACACAAGAGACAGGGCAATTTTGTATATTAAAAAATCCAGTATTTATCCAGTGTTAAAAGACCACACATGATCAGTTTCTGGTTCAAAATTCTGAATTCTGAAATAATGCTCATTTATATCCTTGTTAATTTTTTAGTCCTTATTTTGCATTATTTTTCTGTATGGTTGGCAGAATCCTTGATGTACAAAAATGGCAAAAAAAGTGTTCTGTAAAACTCCATTTCTGCAATACTTTAGTTCAGAAGCTCCTAGTTAGGTTTGGAGGATATAAATGAGTCCCAGCAATGAGTTAAAAAAGAGTTAGTGATGGAACCAGCAGGAATATGTTTGAAAACACTGAATTTCATTCTCTGGCTTCCCTGCCACAAGGGTGACCGTCTGGAAGTGTTTTAGGCAAATTCATCTTTTACTACAACACCAACAGAACCTGCTGACAGAGTTCAGTGCTTCTAACAGCTTTGAACTTTGTTCTTATGTTTAGATTTCAGTACATTGACATCTTTGAGGTTAATGGATTGCCAAAATAAAATGCTAAATTTGGTCTTATTCGGTCTGAGGTTGTTAATTCTGCATTGAATTCCTCCATCTTCACTGATGTTCAAGAGCAGAGCTGCTCTCTACAAATAAACCCCTCATCACTCTAGTCCAAGGTGCCAGAAATTGTATATTCTACACAGAAATCCCCTATATTTTCTTGAATTCTTTAAAGTTTTAAACTGCCTGGTTTGTTTCTTTTCCCTTCAGTTTCCATAGATCTCTGACATCACCTTTAATCTGCAGAATTCCCTCTGGAATAACAAGTCACAGTTAAGAGTCTACACCAAATCTCCTCGCTGCTGTTTCATTCTGTGTTACTCTCATGTGCATAAATTTGATAATTCCTTTCCCCACTCTGTCCTAAGGTTTCTCATTTTCACTCTTTCTCAGGGGGTTCCCTTCCCCTACTATCTTTAGGAAATCTGTGCAGTGCAGACAAGCAGATTCTTTGTGATTGCCATAATTACGTGTGCAAAGCTCATTTCCAGTTTGTCCAGGTTTCCTTCATACAGAGATATTTGAGTCTTTTCCAGTATACTCAGTATTTCCCCATATTTGCAGCAGTGGGAAGGGATTTGCTTCCAGCTGTTATTTTTCTCTGATTTGTCACTCCCCACCCTCTAACTCTTGATTAAAGACCAGTTTCACTATCAACCCTTTCAATAAACCATTAAAAGCTAAATATAAGCAACAAAATAGAAATCTTTGTAGTATTTACTAGTGAGACAAAAATCTTTCTACTCTACTTTATTTTTTTATGGCCATCATACAGCATCTGAGGAAAAGGATGTGTATTTAATGACATATTTTAATATATCTTGTAGAAACCAGAGTTTGAAAGAAAGCTGACAGGTGTAAGAGAACCACTCCAGATGATGACAAAATGAAACAACCATAGCTTGGGTGAATTTAGCCACAACTAAAAGGAACTGCAGCACACTTGAGAAGAAAATATGGCCAAAATTATTTTTAAACACTGCATTTTTTGGTGATTTGAGTAAGACAGAGTGCGTGGAAGATGGAGTTTTATGTGATCTCCTACTGGGAATAGTCCCATGCAAAGCTGCCCAGTGCTTTGTGAAGTGTTTAAAAAGGGTGACAGGTTACAGCTAAATTTAAGGGAGAAAATGTCAACTTAAGCTTAAATGCTTTAAATCTCATTACTTACAAGATTTTTGTGTGATACATCCATAGCTGAGATCAATGGAAATTGAAAGTTTCCTCATTACAGAAGAGGAATGGCTCTTGGTAAGTTATTTTTCATTGAAATCTCCCTAAACTCAAGTGTGTATCCTTGCCAACTGTTTGGCCAGAATATTTATGACACCCCAGTTGAGCTATGGTTATTGTTATTTTTTTGCCCACCACTTATGTTGGGAATAAAAAATGAGGAGTTTGTACTCTCCCATGACTATTTTTCTGAAATTTTGTTCAGTGTTCCGTAATTCCAATTGTATGAAAAAAACAAACAAACAAACAAAAAAAAAAAAAAAAAGACACTTTGAGGGTATTCTTAAAATTGCTAATGGCTCACCTGAAATTTTATAGGAAGGGAAGTGACACATCAGGGCAGTGCAGTGTACCAGAAAGTGGCATCATATGTGGATTTTTACCCCATTATATGTGGATTTTTACCCATGGAACAGAAATGCTGCAGTCCCCAAGCCTGAAGTGCTGATGTCTTCTCCCATTTCCAACAGGCTGGGAGCTGGTGACACTGGGTCAACTCATATTTTTATATGTGCTAAAGAAGAGGATTATAAGTGTGCCTGGGGCACTGCATACAGACGTTTTTATAAATTAAAAAGTCTGTAAGTATGAAGTGTTTATCAGTTCCTCCTGCTTGACAGCACAATATTCTTTTAGGGATCCGCTAAATGAATTTTCTCACCTTCTCTGTTGCTAAAATAAACTGCTTTTTACACCTACTACACACTTTCCACTTGCTGTGGTTGTCTCCCAGCCTGAGCCAGACCCTTTCCTCACCGTGCAGATCTCACACCCCCCTCCTCTCTGGGGTTGCTGTTTCACCAAGCACAAGGCACCACCAACCCTTGGAGTTTGCAATTCCACCTTGAACTGGCCTTGAGTCCAACATTTCCTGCCATTAGGACAGAGAATTTCCCTGTTTATGTTGCTATCCCAGTCTAGCTGCAACCAGCCTCTTCATAATTTGTTTCTCATATTTTTCCCCAAAATTTAATCAAATGGTACCTCTAAAATCCAGAAGGTTTTAGTGATATGCAGCATCTCAAATTCTAGTTGAGGTCTGAAAGATCTCTCAGTTGTAAAAGTCACCTGTAATACCTGTTTTTGGTGATTTGAAAATCAACATTATGAATGCAAATTTAATACACCAAATCTTAAAACTGAAACCTTAATATAGAATTGTACTGAGTTTCACACTCTGCTCCTTTCTTGGCACTGGCTACTTAATCCCAAAAAGTGATTTCTGGATGAGCATAGAATCAACTTTTAGATATTCTGTATAATTGTGTGTCTCATTTATTTACAGACACAATTTGATAATTTGTTTTTTAAAAAGACAGCAGAAACTATAAAGCCATTGCACAAATATCTTTGGGAAGACCAGAGTGCAACAAAATGCTTTATTTGTTTCTCATTTTACACAGAAATATAAATAGCTGAAAACTGAACAAACTGAGTTTCAGACACTCATACATAAGACCAGCATGAATTAGTTCTTCAAAGATGTTTTCATGAGCAATAAATTCAAAACATTTTATTACTCAGTTCTGATTTTTCAGGCTCTATCATTGTGTGTTGAGTGGTTCAGGAAAGAATTTTATCATTTTAACATTCCACACATTTTTCTAAAACCAAATTTTATAGGGAAAGTATTTACAAAAATTCCAGAACACCAAACATATTCATGTAAACACCTTTTAAAATTATTGTTGAAATTAGATTTCCATATTGGTCATTTAAATACAGAAACAGTTATTGGTCAAAATATTATATTGAATTTCAATGGGAAGAGTCTATTTAGAGCAGAGCAACATAAAAGTTTTGAAGCAAATGGTATTTTTCAAACCCTCTTTGAGTTTCAATACCTTATTAAATCTCACATTAAGAGTTCAATTTCAGTAAATCTATTTTTTTTTTTATAATTAAAAGCGGTAGCTTTAATAGGAACTAATTTGAATTTCTAAAAATAACTGTTTCCATAAAATGACTATCAATCAATCAATCCCTGGGAGATAAGAGCCCTACTTTGTCCTGATAGCATTTCTGGGTTTGTGGCATCCTCGACTGACTGACTTTGTTTCCTTAAAGAGCTGCTGGTCAATTATGGAAAAAAAACCTTTTAAAACCAATATTTTCAGTATTCTGGCATCTTCAAAAGGCACCATGTTCAAAGAGTGGTTTTCACTTGTCTGATTTTATTCAGAAGCATATTTCCACAAAGGCACTAAAGCCTTGGCACAATGGTCTGCTTGGAATTATTAACATTACACCAGCTTCTTCTGCTTCACAGATCACAAATAAAATAATCTCTAGAAAATTCTTAAAATGGAATCTTTACAGATAAAGTCTGGATGCAATATTCAAACAAAAATGACTCTGTAACTACTCTAACAGATTATTTAATTTGTCTTTCCTGTTACAGATTCCTGTGGAATGGAAGAAAATTGCCCTCATTTTATTTAGACACTAAATATTAATTTCCACAAAATTAAGTCTCTAAGCCACAGCTGGCCAGTGTGATGGTGAGGGCATTGGAAGGGTTCATTGAGTGATGATCAGAAAGATCTGAACCAGGCAGGAAAATCCACCAGGATGCCCTGGGTACATGAAATAACCACCTGCTCCTCTGCACAGCAGTGGAAAGGGCATTGGCCAGGGTTTCAGCTCTCCACTTGCAGCTGCAGCTTTGTTTGTGATGCCTGCTGCTGTAAATGCTCATCTCACTGATATTCACACCTGAACATTTAATGGAATTTAAAAAAAAAAAGAAAAGGGAGGAAATCTTCCTTTCAGGCTTTTTTTTTGGACCTGGGTATTAATTACCTGCTCGAGGTAAGAGGAATTCACATTACTGTCTTCAATTCACTGCTTAAGTTTCAGGAGAGGGAAGAGTTTGACCCTGTCTGGGGCAAAAGGGGTTGACCTCAGTGAGTAATTTGATATTTTACAGCAGGATTTACACAGAGCGGTGTCTGAGGCAAATCAAAATGGTGATTTCATACCCAAATGGCCCCAGAAAAGCTGAGGAGAGAACCACAGACTGGGCTAAAAAAGGAGGAATTCACTTTATAGTGGCTCCTGAGTGAGGTGAAGGTCTGACTGATCCATCCCTGTGTCATCAAGGTCACCACTGGCACAACCAGAGGTCAGCTTCAATCCAAAACAAAGCTGCACAGTGATAAGATTTCCTGCAACTGCCTACACCCCTTTTGTGTTAAAAATCTTCTCAAAATCACACTAAGGGTCTTCAAAATCACATCAGGGGTGCTCATGATGTAAGATTCTCCCACCAGATGACACTATATGTGATTAACTGTATGTCCCAAACATGTCTGTAACAGAGGCAGCTCTGCAAGAAAAAACTAAAAATCAAAAATATCTGTACAATGGGGATAAGATGGGGTCATTTTGCTTCTCAAATTCAACTTCTGGACATGGTCCTTGGTGAATCTAAATAAATTGTTGTTCAATTTCTCCGAAATAAGAAAAAAGGAGAAAAATCAGGCACAGCTTGGGACGGAAAGCTGTACATTAATGCTGTAATCCCAACAGTTATTGAAGTTTCTTAGCACTGGAGTCAGTCTGCTCCATCCTTTTTTAAGTGTGTAGTAACTGTGTCTTGCTACAGACTATTATGTTTCAAATGCACAATATTTATTCTAATCAACATCAGCAGCCACACATTATTAAAGTGTTCCAGATTTAAACTGAATTAATTTGCTTAAAGCATCTTTTCCAAACAAAATATGGTTAAAATGAGTATTTGGCTCTGGGCTCTGTGTTTGGAAGGTTGCCAGCGACAGTAAAAAGGATTGCAGAATTTTCCATTTCATTTCCTTACCTCCAAACAGTATTTAAGGCCAGCTTCAAAACAAGGCACGAGATTTTTGAGGGAAACTAATTTACTTTTATTTTTTAATTATGTTAAATCAAGGGCATACCTATTATTTTGGGCTTTCAGATAGTCTTTAGGGTCATTAAACAGCTTAATTGCAAGACCAGGTTGCTGAGGACTGAGAGCAGACGTGTCTGGGGTCAGGAGAAGGCTGTGGCTTTGTGACCTGCAAGGGCTCAGATGGGACAAAAGCCCAAAAGCTGAGCTGAGAGCAGCTCTGGAGCCTGAGCACCCTCAGAGATGGCACAGAGCATCCCTGAGATCCCAGTCCCACCACAAATCCCTGGGAAGCCTGGCTGGACCAGCTCTCTGATGCACAAAGCTTTTTGTGCAGAAAGACAAACTCTGCCTGCTGAGGAATTCCCACCTGATTCGCACCAAACTGCCTCTTGCTACTCAAAATTCCAACACTTATTTTTCCTTATTTTCCTTATATTCCTTATTTTTCCTTACATTCCTTATTTTTCCTTATATTCCTCATTTTCCCCCTGGTCCTGGAAAATTGAGCACATCCCTCCCCACGCTCACACAGCTGCTCTGCAGCTCTTTTGTTTTGTGCACGAGGATGCTCCAGAGATATCAGTCCAGACAATTCCCACAATCTCCTCACATTAAAAGCCAAATGAGGCCATAAATAATGCATGTAGCACTAACTACCCCATGCTTGGATGTGTGTATCTTGTAAGATCTGCTGCTGCATTTCACATACAAATGTATATTAGCCAGTTTTACAGGCCAAATTGGGATGTATTTCTGATGGCATCTCCAAGAGCATTATCAAACTCCAGCTTATTATAATGAGATTCAGCTTGAGAAAAAGGCAAAGAATAAAGGAAAAATTGTGTTCCTG
Source organism: Alethe diademata (assembly GCA_025584955.1). Taxonomy (NCBI): domain Eukaryota; kingdom Metazoa; phylum Chordata; class Aves; order Passeriformes; family Muscicapidae; genus Alethe; species Alethe diademata. Next base: position 16,277,072 of record JANRMJ010000026.1, read on the forward strand.
GCTGTTCCATTTATTAGAATCGTTTCTGCTCCTGTCTCTGGTGACTAAACACCTCATGCAGTTATTTTGAAGAATGCCAGCAAGATAATAATAATAAAAATTTATTCATGTTAAGTAACATACTTTGGTTCTATAATAATCAGGTAGTATCAGATAGTAAATGTTAAATCTGGGTAAATTTTCATGTAACAGCAATATTAGCTGTTACTGTCATGTATAGAATAAGCTTTGCTTCATTGTGATTCTGCCGTGAGTAAAAAGAAATCAGATTCTTGTTTTAAAGAAAAAAAAAGAAAGCTTTAGAATAAATTTGTTACCTGATGTTTGAGTCAATAGCTGTGAAAGAGAATCCCAAAATTTCACTTATAAAGCAACCAAGTTTACTCAAAGAGTAGAACAGAAAATTGCATCCTCTCCTAAATTCTTCTCTGTCAGTGTCCTCTCACTTTCTCTCCCTGTCTTTTCCTAAAGACACAAGGAATGAAAAATGGCAGAGAAACTGAAGGGGAATTTGTCTTCATTTTATGTGCACTGTGGTGGCTTGGAGAGATCCTGAAAGTGCCACCAGAGCCAAATCCCAACTCCTGCACTTACTGCCTCCCACTTGTGCAGCTCCTGAGTGTGTAAAATCCCTGTACAGGGCAGCTCTGCTGGGGGTTTTGTTCTAAACTGAGGCAATAAAGCAAAGGAAATATTAACATCTGTATAATATTAATGGTGAAGGCATGAGACAAAGTCTGGCAAGTAAAGAACTCATCGCTGGTAAAAGTATTTATGTGGTACTTGATGGGCTCCTGTTGGACAAGATCAAGGAAAGGTTTGGCTTCTGAGAGTAATTTGTGTGGGATTTCAGAATGGAGCAGAGAAATGGCAGATTTCCTGATTTTAACACATGAAGTTAGGTAAGGTAAAGAGCAAGAGGACAGTAAGAGTGAATGAGTTTCATAAATACATATTTCTCTTCAATTTTCAACCCTATTTTTGTTTGGGGTTATTTTGCTGCATTGTTTTTTTGTTTTTTTGTTTTTTTTGGTTTTTTTTTTTATATTTTGTTTTGTTTGGGGTTCAGGACCCAGTAATCAATCCAATACACACAATGAAATGGTCATATTAAAATCAGACTAAAGTTCTCTCTCCTGATTTACAGGATACTACAAAAAGTAATTTTTTCCTCTGTAATAATACATTATTCACCTGCAGGGAAGATGTCCTCACATAATCAAAGCTACTGACTGATGAACACCAGTAAAAATGCATTTCTAGGGACAAGATCTCCCTTGTCTTTTCCCTGGCCTCTCCTGGTAATAGTAAGAACTCCAAGTACTTGAACAAAGCTGAAATGAGACTATTTCAAGGAGATAATTAGTTGCCCTGTATTACTTTTAGGAGATCATTAGAGACCTTTAATATCTTCCAAAAATGCAGTGAATTCTCTCTAAGGAAAACCCACATTGCTCCCAATGTTTGCAGGGTAGAATATCCAATCCACCCTTTTTTCAGCAATTAAAAGGTGGATGGAGCTTTGAAAATTACAAACTGGGGGAGTTTCCATGGTCTGGCAGACTCCTGTGATAACTTCCAGACCATTTAAATAAAATATGAGTTACAACTCAACACCTGAGCACACACTGAACTTATTCTATAAAAAAATAAAAAGCAAGAAGGCTTTTTGGAGCTGTAGATCCCAGTGAACAATTGCTAATATGTAGTTACACAATATTATTTATATAGTGCAGAGAACCTTTCAGAGGATTTTTTGCTATAAGGTAAAAGACTAAATAAGAAAGACAGATAGGTGGAAGATTAAGTAACTCATTGGATTTTCATTTTTCACAGTCCAAAATTTCTTGCTAAAAACATCATCCTTCTTGCTTTCAGGAAAAAAAATCCTTCTTTACTTCTTAAATAAGATAGCCAGAAAAAACAGATGAGGAATGGGAGAGGAGAGGGAAAAGGTATTAAATGGATATATTCTGCCCTCTATAAAATTTAGAAGGAATAAATTAAATAACCCAGAAAACTATCCAAGGAGAGAGAAGCCAAAGGGAAAATTGTCCTGTAGGGATTGATGTCACAGTGGTAAGAGCAGACTTACACAGAGAAGGATCTGTTCACACACATGAGATCACAGCTGTGCTTCCCTTGTCACCTGCTGCTCCAAGAGATTATTCCATTTACAAGAAATCTCAGTTGAGGAACATGGGGCTGGTAAATTTATTATGCAAGAGTTTTTATTTAATGTATAAACCTCCTTGTATTCACCAAGGAAAAGAATGTGTTCCTGTCTTTTTAAACAAGCAGTAAAAACCCTGAAAGAGGAGTCAGTACAATAAAAATATCATGCAAATCCTCTCTAGCATGAACCTCTCTCACCTGCCCCATGGCTATTTCAGTGTCTATTAATTCCCATCTATTTTTTAAAGACAATTACTTCAGCCTTCTGTCTGTTCAAACACGGGGTTGGGACATTTGCGAGAAAGAAATAGGAATTATCAAGAGAAATGTAGCAGAAGAAAATCCTAAATCTGCTGCTGTGTTTTATTTCCTCCTGTTTCAGTAATGCTGGTGGTGACGGGGAATTGAAACAGTGAGGGAAGGTGCTGAGGAAGGAAGAGGTTCCCAGAAATATTGTTTTTAGAAAATAAAAGACAAATACTGAGTAAAGCAGAGCCCGAAATCAAAACTGGAATAATTATTTTGGTAAGAGCTATGCAATGTGAAAGGGAAAAATAAGATGCAAGTTTAAACACCAAATAGTTTTGTGTTTCTACTGTTTGGTTCTCTCTTCCAGTTCATTCCTTTACTTTTTGAACCAACAGGAATGTTTTTACATTTATCATTCTCGTTAGAATTATTGAGCCACCTGAATCAAAGCAACAAAAATGTGTAAGGCGACAAGAATCTGGGAATTTATAACACAAAGCTACCTAATAAGTAACAAGGAGAAAAAAAGTCACAAAATTTCTATTTAACTGTCTCCTAATTAAAATGCCACAAGCTCTCCCATTGATTCTTCATCACAGCAACTTTAGTTGTGAAAGTCAGATATTCCATGTGTGAAACCACTTCCAAACACTGCAGAAAGTTCCCTGTCCCTACAGACACCCATGGCATGGAAAGCTTCCATGACCCTCGTGGTTTCACTCACACAGCCACAGCCAGCACATCACAGCAGCAGTGCTCACTTTTTATTTCCTGCCCACAGATGTGGGGCAGCACCAAGGATAGCCCAGAGCTGGCTCAGCTGGGTGAGAATCCCAAAGTCACTCCCCAGCTCTCCCAGCTGGGATAACAAAATCCACTCCCAGCACAGCTTAGTGGACCTGCTCATGCTCTACCTTTTAAACTAAACTACATTTCAGCTGTTTAAGCCTAATAAAAATACAGCACTAGTAATTTATTAGGTGTCACTTCCCTGTAAGTAATTGTCACAGAAAGTCAAATTTAAGATGCTCTGCAAATGAATCCTTTCCGGCTTGACAGTCATATTATTTCAAAATTTAAATGACATATTCAGAGACATTCAGTGCTGTACACCTTGGATCCAAGGCACCAGGGCAATGGAAGTCAAATGTGGTGATTAAAAAAAACTCCAACAGAAAATCAAGTCCAGCTGTCAATACTTTCCAATAGAGATTTACATCAAGCCAATTTAAACTCTCATAATTCTTCAAGCATTCTGTTATAAATCAGATCAGAATGTATTCCTAGTCAAGTCTCCTTTTTCTATAACATTTGATGTGTCTGTTGGATGAATCTCAGAAATTATTTGCATAAATACTCCATGAGTGTGAGACTAAGGGTAGAAGAATACAAAGTACACTAAAACTGCAAATACCCTCCAGGTGGGTCCCCTCTTTAGCCAGGATGTTTTCTCTTGGCAGAATAGGAAACATTTTGTTAGAAAGTATTAGATGAGAACTCAATAGGTTGTCAGATCACTTCTGTCAGCTTCTACCAGACTATAAATGGGTTTGTATCAACTGATTTGGATTCTGGGGTGGTGAACATAAAAAGATTTCCAATGCCAGTCCACACTGTGGGGTTCACCTGATTTCCCAGGCTGATTTAGAGGGAAGCTCTGCTCAGAGCTTGTGAGGGCTAGGAGAGTGTTTTATGGGTTTGGGTTAGTTCCTGCAGCCAGAATCCCCAGAACGGGCTGGCTTTGTTCTATGATTTTTTAACGAAACCAGTGAGAATCCTCAGAAAACAAATGAGAACTGTTTGTTGTCCAGTAAAACTGTGATTTAGGGGAGACAAAACCCAAACCTGACCCAGATCACATTTGTTCATTGTGAGAAACAGAGCTGGGTGGGGAATGATGCTCCTGGCACCACTCCAGGTGCACATCCACAGCAGATTTGCATCTGTCATATACCAGTGAAACAGCAAATGAGGATTGTGTATATTTATCTGAGACATCTCTATGGTACCATAAAGGCACAGCTTGAGAAAGAGCATCTTTTTAAATCATGAGGGAGTCAGTTTATTCTTGTGTAAAGAAGAGTCTCTCGTCCTATCCCTACCTCAGCAGTCATTGCAGTAAAAGCATATCCTAAAATATTCCTTGCATCTCTGTAGGTTTCTTGAAATAAGAAGATTCTTTAGCACAAGGCAATATATCCTTTGGAAATGAAGTCAGCTTTAGATGTGAGATAGTGGGGCCTGATGGGACAAGTTTCATCAGTTCAGAGTCCTATTTATTTCTCCTGAAATATGATGCCACCAGGTACTGCACCTGCTCCTTGCATGTTGATAAACTGTTTAGCATTGCATGTGTAGGCAGGAATATTTACTATTTCTGGTGGTAGGGAAATAGGAGGAGGCAAGCTGCATGTTCAACTAACAGCAGCTTCTTTGTGAAATCTCAGTATCTTCCAAATGCAGGGACTTTGTTGAATCAAAATGACATGTTGAGCAGGTGATCTTTCTGGGCTTCAGTTCAAAAAGCTTCTTCAAATAAATTTGTAGGTATTTCTGTTAATATAATTAAGACAAAAGAGATGCAAAGTTATCCCTACTGCAGCCTTGAAATACTTTTCCCATTCCATTTTGGCAAAATCCCCACTTCCTTCTGGTAGGAAACCAGGCTTGGAGAGTAAAGATAGCTTATTTTGCATGCACATCTGTGGAGGGAGGCAGAGAGTTCTCTGGTTCAGGTGGATAAGTTGTCAACTTTCATGTCTGACAGATCATTTAATGCACAGTGAAACAACCACTGTGGCTATTCCTTGCTGCTAAATATACCAGCAAGAGCTGTCTGTGGCAGAGGCAGTGAAGAAACACACACAGTGTGGGCAGATGCCCACAGTGCATTACAAAGAAATCTGTGTCCTCTTAGATTTAAGGAAACAACTGTATTTACATGATTTACTGTAATTTGCCTGATCTTTAGCAAGTTCTATCTTAATAAAGCCCATACAATAACAGATGCATGTCTATTCTTTTCCATGCTTTAAGAGTCCATTTAGCTGTTGAATGAAGGGAAGAGCACTTAGAGGCGCAGTGGCTGATGACAGACTATTGTTAAAAAGCCATCATATATTCAGATCCATCTGGTGCTATCCTGGGAGCAGCGTGTTACAAACTAATAAAAGTACTGCAGAGGTAGGGAAACCAGCTCAGGCAGTATTTAAAAAAAAAAAAATAGCCATTTGTTTTATATACAGAAGAATTTCATTGTTTTATGTCACAAAAAACACTTTTAAAAACAGCATTTTGGCAAAATGATCTTGATTCCAAAAGGCTGCAGTCACATCCAGATTCATATTAGTAATTGCCTAAATATTCCATAAATAATGATTACAAGAATATCTGCTAGACAATGCTCAGACATTTAATGAAAGGTGAGAATAAGCCTGAAATATGTTTTCACATTTCTGAAATGTAAGGCAATAATAAGTGATATAAATATGGAGTTAGTCATATTATTAGGACAATGAATATATTAAAAATATTCTGACTGGTTATAATCATTTATTCATCCTATCATCTGTTAAATACTACTTCACTTTTAACACTTCCTTAGCCCTTTCAAGTGCAGCATTAGAAAGGAATCACAATAGATATGAGTCCATTTTCTTTTTGTTGCTTTTTCTGTGCACGAATTCCACCTGGATTTGCACAAAGCATTTGTCACCCTCCCTCATGGCATCCTTGTCCTAAACTGAGCAGACTCAGAGATGCAGCACAGAGCCCTGGCAGCCCAGAAAGGGTCATGAGGGACCCCAAAATCAGCAGGGGGAGGGAGGGGAGATTGGTCTCTGCTCTCCCCAGATCCCACCTGGAGTCCTGCCCAGCCCTGGGGACATGGAGGGAGCAGGTCTGGGAAAGGTCACAAAGGTGCCCCAAGGGCTGCAGCATCCCTGCTGTGCTCTGGGAGAGCTGGGGGTGCTCACCTGCAGGAGAGAAAGGGCTGGGGAGGTCCTGGAGCATCTTCCAGGGCCTCAAGGGGTCCAGGAGAACTGGAGAGGGACCTGGGAAAAGGGATGGAGTGACAGGACACAGGGGATGGCTTTAAACTGCCAGAGGGCAGGGCTGGATGGGATATTGGGCAGGAATTGTTCCCTG
>JANRMJ010000026.1:16284021-16298730 GCA_025584955.1 Alethe diademata
CAGGTGCCCAGAGAAGCTGTGGCTGCCCCTGGATCCCTGGAAGTGTCCAAGGTCAAGCTGGACATTGAGGTTTGGAGCACTCTGGGATAGTGGAAGGTGTCCCGGCCCATGACAGGGTGGGATGGGACGAGCTTTAGGGTCTCTTCCATCCCAAACCATTCCATGGTAATTTTAACTGCTCTTATAAATCACTTCAAAAGTGTTTTTTTTTTCCCTAGCTCCAAGTTTTCCCAGCCACAAGCACTTATTCCTCTCAGTGAAGAGAGGCAATCATGGAGAAAACACACAGCAAAATGTGAACCCAGCCGTGTAAAGCTTTGTTTTCCTGGTGCTTGTTTGAATGGTTTATATTTAATTGATGAATCCCAGGGTGTGTGTCTGAATGACTTTCAGCTCCCCAGTGCCTCAATCAGTGCAGTGCAGACACACAAACCACAGGTGGGCTTCCTCACACTGCTCTGCTGATGGAGCTTCCCTCTTCATCCTAAATGACCACCTGAGCTGAATGTGATAGACATTTTTATCTAGGAGCTTATGCAGTCTTTGGCCTTTTCTGAGGCAGGCTGGCAGCCTCCTCCCTATGCATCACACACAAAGAGCAAAAGTTCAAAGAGTAATTTTTATTTATTTGGTTTCTCTTTTGGGGTTTTTTTTTTTTTTTTGCACTGATTAAGGATAGGTTCACATCTAAGCTTCAAGAAAGAGAAATTCTAAGCATGAAATATAAAATATAAATGTCAAAGGCTACAGATGTTTGCTGCCAAGACATATGTATGGTAGAAAAAAAGCAAAATTGCATTAACACATTTTATATGTAACTCTTCCTTTTAAATATGGTCTTATTACAAAATACACAAGGGCATTTGTGTTAGATGCTGAGACATATGGCTGGTACAAAAATATAAATCCATTAACAGATTTTGCATGCAATTTCACTCTTTTCAAACGATCTCAGACCTGGAAACGTGCTATCTGTCTTTCCTGCATTCCTTTCAGAGCAGTGATCAGAGGGAAAGGAGGCTCATTAATACACACATTAACATCAACAGGCAGGGGATGCAATCATCAGTGTCATGGCTCAGGTGTTTTGTGAGTGCAGCTGTAGGATCAGATCATATCACACTAATGTAAATTGCACTGAAGCTTTCCACTGAATTTTCCCATTATTTGAGTGTTAAACCTGTTTTGTCACAGATCTATGAAGGACACTGTGACAACAGTAAACTCACCTTCATTATCATTATCATCATCTTCCCCTCCTCCTTTTTTTTTTTTGTCTTTAAATCACTAATCAAGCTGTCATTGCCTATTTGCTGCAGGTTACCTGCTCTTGCAGAATGGATTCTTTACAGTCAGAGCTGTACAAAACACATCTGACAGAAATATTAACTACTTGGGATTTTCTAGTAGAGCCTCAGGTAACGAGCCAACAGTGACACCCTCCCACCCCTCCTTAAAAAAAAACAAAACAAAACAAAACAAAAACACACAAAAAAAAAAACCAAACAAAAAACTCCCAAAACAACCAAAAGAACCCCAAACAAAACCAAGGAAGAAAATATTACACCCTTATTAGTTTACAGAGAGACTTCTAAAAGCAAAATGATAAAAAGTATCCTTAACCGACTTCAGAGTGAAATCTCACAATTTTACGCTTAGAAAAGCATTGAATATTTCTGGCCTGGTAGACTTTGTGTTGGTTTCTATGCTTACTTTTACTTGTTATTTGACTTAATGCTATTTAATGCAATCATAAATTAATAAAGGAATCACATTATTTAGATGAGATCTAAGTATGTAGATTCTAGAGTAAAACTTGGAGGAAAAATATTAGAAAGAGCCACATTTGGAGCTATTACATTTATATTGCAATTTAACAAAAACTTTGAATCATTCCAGGAAAGATGTGTTCTGTGATAAAATCTTTCCCCTCTATTCTGATTTTTCATCTGCAGTCCAAAATTTCAGATACCGTCAAGAGTATCTCCAACTGGAATTTACATTAAACTTGTTCCCAGTACTTAAAAAAAAAAAAAAAATTATAAGTTGGACTTGGTGCAGAGTGAAAACTCCTATCAAAGTGCCTGAGCACCCTTGAAGTTTAAATGACCTCATTTACACACATCTTGTTCTGACAGAATTATATATTATCATTCTGTCCCTTGGGGAGAAAGTAGCTCACAATTTTGTCACTTGTGTATATCAAATTAGCATACCAAAGGTTCACTCACAACGTGAAAACAGCCTCCTGTGATTTTAGACCCTTCTGCTGAATGCTAAGTGTCCCCAGAAATTGTTACCTGTACCAAATCATTCACCTGGCAATGAATCCAGAGTTTAAAAATTCTTGAGGTACAATACCATGAGCTGCCTTGGGTGACTACCTTGGCACATAAGAGTCCACAAATCTAAAAATTCAGAATTCCCTTTAGTGTCAAAGGAAAATTCAGATGTTCTTAGAATGATTGAGCTGAAGAAATTCAGAAGTGTTTCATGACTGCTGATCAGAGATCTGGGAGAAACCTGCACTGGTTTATCCACAAACCTCTACTGGTTCTACACAAAACATGGCTCAGAAAGAAATGCAATTTTTGCAGGAATTCAGCAGAAATCAGGATTATAGATTATGGATTACAGAAGGGAGGCCTGTGTGTTTGATAGCAGGGATTTACAGGGATCAGATGGACACTGCAACATCCCTGGCTCCAATCTCTGAGCACCAGTTTGCACCTTGCTCAGGCAGCAAGAAAAACAAATGCTAGCACAGGAAAGCTGCAGAAGGTGAGAAAGATTGGAAGCATTAAAAAAAAAAATCTTCTGGAAACACACATGTAAGGATGGGAAGAGCACTAACTCTAACACAAAAGGTTTGTGTTTTAACAGAGATAAAGCAGCAGAGAAAAAAAAACCCCAAAGTTCACCATCCCGTGGATCCTGGGAGGGTGAACCAATGGCCTGCTTTTACTTAGCATCTCAGAGGAAGTCTGGAGGAATTTCAGGTTCACAGTGTCATTTATCAGCACCATCTCTGGGGAGAAATTCCCAGTCTCAGACCAGTTTGTGATCACTGCAATCAAGCCCCAGCATCCAAACCGTGGAAGGCTCTGGAAGTTCCTTCTGGGCAGAGGTTGTGTTGATATTCAAATGATATTAACAGCACAAAACCAAAAGACTAAAATTCCACAACCAGATATGATTCCTTGTATTACTGAATACGTATGAAAATAATTCTTCCCTTTTATTACTCTTGCCAATAAATTAATGACCAGTTGGGCCAGAAAGTATCCTTAGAATATAAGAAATTCATTGGTGAATTTTCAATCAGGTTTCTCTCAAACTTTTTGCCTGCCTTTTTCAGAAAAAGGGGCATAATCTGTTAATCTGTCAAACATAAGGTTCTAAAAGCTTCTTTAAAATTAGAATTTCTTTAAATTTAATTTATTCTGCACCACCTTTGCCAGCTCAGAGAGATCATTTTTCTCTTCTGAAAAGAGGAGAGAAGGAAAAGGTTGGACTGGCAGTGACAATGCTGGCCAGGCTTTCAGAACAGATTCATGTATTTAAAAAAAAAATTAATTTCTAATCTCTTTAAAATTAGAGAGAGAAGAGGCAAATTGAAATACCCAGCTGAAGAGGAGGCTGTGTGGTCTGTGCTGCTGGAGCTGCTCCCTCATGGCCCTGTGTAATTGCTGCCCACTCAGCACACCCAGCCTGGGACCAGCACCTTGTGCAAAAGGAGCTAAAACCACCCAGGGAATAAGAGCTGGATGCCCCTCTGCTGAGGGCAGGGAGTAGAGAGCATAAGCCTCAGCTCATAATTAACCAATTTTCACTATTTCCTATTATTTCATAATTTTCTTCACTCCTCTTTTCCCCCAGTAACTATTAGCAGAGATATTAAATGAAGAAACATTAAGCTAAATTGACCTTACACTAATTAAAATAATCTTTTTATTAATGCACAGGCTTAGGGGACAAACCCTGTATTTCACTATAAAAGCTATTGGACAAAAATATGCAAAACTGTCATAAAGGTGATTTCAATAGTAACAATAACTTTAAGGACCATGTAGCACTCTAAATACAGGTCAAAGTCACATTTGAGTGAGAAGGGTTTAGCCTAAATTCTTAAAAATGTGTCAAAGCAAAGTGTTGGCTATTTCAGAGCAGCAATTCTAAAAAACACAAGGGCACATGAGAATCTGCAGAAATGCTCTTTGCTTGTTAGGATGTACCTACAGATGCACCTTTGGAGTTTCTAGTTAAAAGTTGGAATACAATGGCTCATCTTTCCATCCATGAAATAAAATGTGTTCATTTGGAGGTAAAAAAAAAAAAAAAAAACAAACAAAAAATACCAACAACTACAACTTAGTTTCCATGAAAACAGTCCCCACAGCTTAGTGCTTTGGCATCAGTGAATGACATTCTTATATGTGAAATTAAAATCAATTCTTATAAAGTGCATGTATTGAATTAAAATGATCTTTCAAAGGAGCTGTCTGCTTCCCTGGCAGGATGTGAAATAAGAATTTGTCTTTGAGCATAAGAGATTCTGAACTCAACCATCTCATCTGACACTTGCTATGGTGAAGTCAAGCTTAATTTTTTTACTTCTGAGTTATAAAATGATTTTTTTAATGCATTGCTGAGAGCGTGATAAGTGAAAATATATTAATGAGAAAGGAGAAACAAAGAAATACAATATAACCCTGAAACAGCAACTCATGAACTGTGGCTGTGTCAACACCATCACCAATATTTCTGCACAAATGTGGGGTTTGCATCCTGCAGGACAAGTTCTGCACTACCTTTGCCAGCTCAGAAAGATCATTTTTCTCTTCTGAAAAGAGAAGGAAAAAGTTGGACTGGCAGTGACAATGCTGGCCAGGCTTTCAGAAAGGATTCATGCATCAAAATATAATTTTTTAATTAAAAAGTCAAATTCTGCATCTCTTTTCTCTAGCCAAAAATTCTGTCCAACATTTTTCTCAATGTTTGGAGCACAAAGAACCTTCTAATAATGCACAACATGACAGAGCTCAGACTCCACAAAGAGCTGCTAGCATAAAATAAAGAGTAAGCAATCATTTTGCTTTAAACAGGAAAGTTTGGTACTGTATTAAACATGAATCAAATATAAAATCTATTCTCAATTACAGATCAAATCTTAGATGAGGTTATTAATATGCATATGGCATTGTTATAGTAATATTTTGGGGTATAAATAATAGAAAAGCAATAATTCAGTGCAGGCTGAAGTGATGAAAGCACTTTCCATATCTTGTAAAAAGGCACCACAAGTTTCCCACAGGACCTGTGAGATTTACACTGATCCCCCTGTTCAGACTTCCTGAGTCACAGGAGGTCACCTACAGTTCTGTTGATGGAGGATATTGCAAAAAAATTCTGCTTTCTTCTGTCTACACTCATTGGGAGCTTCAGCATTTCTGGATTTCAGAATTTAAGCATCTCTGCAGCTCGAGCACACACAGCACTGCGGCCTCCAGTCAGGAACCCCTCCAGCACCTCCCCAAAAAAGATTTCAGGAGGAAAAGCTGGATTGGTTTCTTCAGAGCACACAGAACAAAAACCCTCACACAGCCTGAGGTTCTCTGCTCTTGCTCCCTCAGTATCTCCCCATCTTTATTTTCCTCAGCCCCGTGGTACCCAAGGCACTGGGCTGCACTCACTCCTGCCTGCCCTGCCCCTCTCCACTTCCCCAAATGGAATAATAACAGCATCACCAGGGAGGAACCTCATCATCTGAAAAACTCTGCACATGCTTGAGTGGACTTACCATGCCAACACGTTTTTTTAAAGGATTTGCAGTAACATATCTGTGTTTGAAATGAACTGACTTTGATACCGTGTAACCAAGGAAACAGTGTCAAAAATAGATAAAATCATGCTTGATCCAAAACATCTAAAGTTCAGGGGTTTTGTTTTGAATAATCATATTTATACACATGCCTTCAATGCAGGCAATTCAAAATAAAAGCAGTGCAGCAACAAATGTAAAGAGCTGACACGTTTCTGGTGATCCAGGAGAGAGAGAACACAGCTCATACCACAAACACATCAATTCTGCTTAGTTTGTGCTGTTCTCTGGGCAGTGTAAAAATCAGGAAATACCCTGACAACGACTAAAGTCAGCTCAGGGCTTGAATTGAGTCACTTTTGGAAATAAACCTTTCCTTGGGAAAGCTCCTGGGCTGCTGCTTGGCAGAGGTGAAGCTTCCAGGGATGGAGCCTTTACATCAAGCCTGGGTCTCACATGGGTGAACATCAGATTAATTTAATGTTTGCACGACAATGAATTTAAAATACAACTTTAGAAAGGCTTCTCTCTTTTCCTGAGTGTTCCAAGGCTTTCCACCTCCTTAGGTCATGGATATGGGTCTGCTTTTATTTAGCATAAATAAAGAAACAAGTCACCAGTGTGGGGTCAGTACCACTGACTACACGGAGAAATTTCAAAGATCTATGAAGGAAAATGAAACACTCTTTAGGAGAAAGACACAACAAAAATCTGATTTAACAACAATACCAGGCTGAGGATCACCTAATACTTCTCAAGGTAACATTTAAAAAGCCCAGTCTTAAAGAATTTTTACCTTAACACTGGCAATCATTGGGTAACAACCAAACCAAGGAAATAATTAATAGATTAAATGGTTTTACAGTAAATAAAAAGGAAGTATGGTTTCTAAGTAATGACTAAATGCAGAGCTTTTGCCTATTCTGGCCAAAATAGATAAAATATGTTTTAGAAGACGTTTCAAGAATTTTAACATTCTGTATTAAAACCTTCCAGCAAGCTGCCAAAATTAAAAGATGAATTATATTAGAGCCCTTTGTTTAGGGCTCTCAGGGAAAATGAGACATTGCCACAGTCCAGGGACAGCACTGTCCTTGGGAATAGCTTCTCACTTTTCCCTTGGAATTCATGATTTGCTACTTAGGGCAAAAAAGTCTGCAGAGAAGATTCTGACTTGTCCCAGGCCAATAAACAGTTCAAAAAAAACCAACAAACATCTTTTTTTTCTGGGATGATCCAGCAGTGGCTTCTGGTGCTCTTCAGCAGCACATGAAGTTGTTTCCAGGAAAGAGAAAAAGTTTTGAGGTTTGCCAGTTTTAGAAGCAGGTTTGTTAGCAAAGGTCAATGCAAGTCTAATCACTACATAATTATTTTAAGCTCTTCATTGAAAGTGAAAACAAAGGGAGGATTTTTACCTTCTATAAAATGCTCATTAAAGGCTCAAAAATAATTAAAGTCAAAGAAGTTGATTTTATAAACTGTTGCAGATGTGATAATGAAAACAAAAGAATAGAAATTGCTTCTTTTACTCACTCAAATCCAGTAACAGCCTTTGAGTGGCATTTATTTATTTTTTAGTATTTATAACTAATATCATAGCTACAAAAATGTGTGGGTAAAAGTTTTTCTCCATTTCAGTTCCCAGTGCTTAGTTTCTAAATTAATAAAGGCAGACTCTGAAAAAGTATTGCAACTTTGTGGCTGTCTGAAACTTTAAAAATTCTTCTCCAAAGTTCATATACACAAAGCAGATCTTATTCTGTTCTCCTTCTCTCAGAAAATTCTGATAATTTCCTCATCCCTGCTTCTGCATATGAATTGAATTTTTTTTAATGATTAAGCTACCAGTTTTAAATATCCATAATTTAATATCCCTATTCTCATATTAGAAAACTGTATAGTGCAATAACAGCTCTGACAAGGACAAATATTTTATAGCTAATTACAAATGCATATTTTCCACAACAGATTAGAAACAAATTTATCCCTGGATATTTACAGGTAATGTTATCCCTCTTATTTCTTCCCAGTGAGCACAGGTTGGAATTCATTAAAGAAAATACAGTTCTTGAAATATCTGTTCTTGAAATGGAGTTAAGGATGGAAGAAAAGTATCCAAATAATTTTTTTTCTTTTATTCTAGTCCATCATATTCCCCTGTTATCATCTATTGCTGTAACTCACAGCAAGCCAATAACAATATTTCAGAAGACAGGAAACACATCACACAATATTTTAAATAATAATATTGCTCTTTTCTCACACTCAGCTGATGTTCAGACACATTCAGGAGGGCTGGCAGGGCTAAACTGCTTTTCTAACTGTGCTACCATGGACATACTAACAGTTTGGCCTTTTTGATTTTAAAGTGACTAAAAAGAAACAGGAATATGTTAAAAAAGTCAAACCATTCTTTTTATTTGCCATATTTAAAAGCAATTATGCAGCTTTTCATTAAGGCTGCTGTGGGATTGAGATGCAGACTGGAAACTTTTGCCTCTGAGTTGCCACTGCTGCTGAATTTCAAGCAGTTACAGTGGATATTCTGAGCCAGCCTGGCAGCAGGGGCAGAGGAAATGCTGCAGTATCAGATTTCTGCAGCAATCAATGGCAGAGCACTGGCAGAATCCAGCCTAAGGTAGTTTTCTTACCCAGCATAATAATTAAAGCTGTACTTTTAAAGCACTCACACAGGACAATTGTTTCTGGAATTATAAAATTACTGCAATCAGTGTACTTAATTAACCCTCTCCTGCTTCCCACTTTGCTCCATCTTTTCTTCTCATTAAGTGCTATCCTGACCTTTCAGTCTGTAAAAATCAACAGAAGGCATTTCCTTTTTTATTAAAAGATTGATTGCAGGAGGCCTGAGACCACAATGAAAAGGAGAAATTACCTGTACTCAAAACTCATCAAGTTTGTTAGACAGCCACTGCCTTTTGGCCCAATAATAATGGCAATGCTGACCTGGTTTGCAGATGCAACAAAGCAAAATAAGCCAAAGAAACGTTAATATATGATGCTATAATTAAGAAATAAATGCACACATGGGGAGAGAAAATTTTCAATAATTCTATTTAGACATGAACATCCAGCTGGAAAAAGCTAATAAGGAAAGATTATAGGGAGCTGTTATAGTCCTAACTGAGAAGACAGGCAAAAATGTTTCAATGTACAGAATTAAGGGCACCAAAAGACCTAAATTCAAATGTATTTTCAGAGCCACAGCACCCTGACTCCAGAGGCACAGCTCTGGCCAAGGCTTTATGGCAACCTCCTCTCATGGGATGCTACTGACCAAGGGAGAAGATCCCAAAACTTGCTCCTGCCCCCGATTCTGAAAAAAATGCACTGGAATGAGTACAATAAAATCATAACTTGAGTCATCATAAATTGCCCGCTGTCCCCAAATGATGCAAGGTTAGGCCTTTCAGAGCTTTTCAATATGTATTTATACAGGGACTTACCCACAACTGATCCATGAGAAGCTTGATTTGACTCTGAATCTTATTTGTGATACCCTCTTGTCCTCTCCTCCAACTGATCTACATGCTATTTATGAAACCCAGCTGAAAACCAGCAAACCAATTTAATTATTAGTGCAGGTTATGACAGCTGCTGTTGAGGGTCAGAAGCACTTGAAGAGCACAAGTTCGATTTCATATTGCTTTTCTTTTCTTTTCTTTCTGGATGTCTAAAATGCCCTACACTTGTCTCTAACAATAAATAAAATGAAAAGGAAGGAAGTGGCCCATAATATAACTATCCTTAGCTTAATTCGTCTCATTAATCTGCCTTATTGGTTGTGGCATGCACTTGTTCTAGGCAGTGAAGGTTTAATAGCCCTGTTTCTTTTAGCATCATCCATCCATGAGCCTGTCGATCAATGGCAATTATTACTTAATGAACACGTAATGATGGGTGAGCCCGGAGAAAGGGAACAAATAAATCACTCATTAGAGCCCTGGGTGGAGCTCCCACTGCTGCTGGCAGGGCTCCTCGTGCAGCTTTGTTTGGCCAACATCTCCAGGAGCAATGAGCTGCAGGAGATTCAGCTCCAACAGATGTGCACAAACGTGTTTTCAGCTTCATGGAAAACTCTCTTCCAAGCACTTCTTAAAAAAACACAAACATCTCCCAGAGCTGTTTGCTTTTTCCTGACTTTTCTAAACTGCTTTGTTTTCTTTTTTCTTTTTTTTTACTCCTCAAATATCAGCAAAGTTGCATTCTTATTCCAGTTGAAATAATAAAGCCTTTCCTCTATTATAAAAACTAATAAAGCTTTTAACTATATTAGTTTAATGTATAAAAACTAATAAAGTTTTAACATGGAATCTAGTGACCAAGCATGATTTTAACAGTGCTTCCATATTCAAAGGCCGGAGCAGGAAGGATTCACTGTGAGTTACATCAATCAATATTGTGCCAGTAAAACAGGTTCTGTGTTTCACAGAAATGATGCAGGTATTTGCTTTTGTGATGCTAATTCCTGCTCATTGAGCTCTGAAGTAAAGTATTTTGCACTTCAGCAGCAATTACCAAAAGTTCTAGTCTGGTTTCCACATCAATTCCTCATTTTTCAGTTTATCAGACAATCCTGCCAAAGTTAAAGTGATGTGAGAAAGGAAATAAACAGCTGATAATCCACAGGCAATCAAATCAAGTACTTCTTGGAACAAAATCATGAATTGGGAACGTGCAGATGAATTGACTTAAATTGTGCAGATTCCCCTCATGCCCTTTCCCATTTTGATGTAAAATGGCTCCAGCATCCTCTTTCTTCAGTTCATGTTTGGCTTATTCAAATAACAGAGTCACAACCGCAAAATTTAAATGACATTATCTAGAACTTCAAAATCAAACTGGGATTTCCTCATAAGAAGCCATCATTTCCATGAGATAGAAACAGGCTAGCAGCACTGGAACAATGAATTTTTCTACGGAAAGGTCTTTCCACAAGTCAGTTTCTGTACAGTTCTCCACATTCTTTATGTTAACAATCCTTGATTTGCAAAAAGGTATTCCTAAAACTTACACTTAAGAAAGCTCAGTTTGCTTTAATATACAGTTTAGCAACTTAAAATAAAAAATAATAATAAATGGTTGCCAGTAGAGAATGAAGCTTTCAGAAACTCCCTGGGCAAATTTAAACAAGTATGAATCCAGTGAAAAAATGCAGAGAAAGGGCAACCTCCTCATTCAAGGAAGACTTATTTTCTGTGTTACGTATTCATTTGTTTACTTTCAGCCTTGAAAGAAATAATAAAGAAATTCTATAAATTTAAGAGCACATTTTGACTATTCAAAGTCTCCTCCTAATTCGATATAGTGGTTGCCAGGTATAAAAGCCTGTTAGACACTCAAATAACAGATTAACTGTAAAGCACTGGATAAACCCACTCAGTGTTTTCAAACATATCATTAAAGGAATGGCTTCTCGGGGAGAAAAAAATGAAAACCCCACAGATTTCTAAAGCTTTCCTATCTTTAAGTAAGAAGGAAAAAAAACAAAAAAAGAAAGGAAAAGAACTGTTTCAAGTCAAAGCAGGTAACTGTTCCAGGGCATTGCCTCACTGGAAGAGAATTTCAATTCTTAATTGTAATTTCTATCAACAGAGAAAACTCATAATCATTCTTATCTCCTAAAATAGCTTGTTAAACATGAAAAAAGCTTATTGCTGAAACAGGCTGTATCTGGGCAGGAATCATAAGCAGAAACGTGTTCTAATTACCTTTTTCCAATATCTTCAGCTAAAAGTTAATTTTAATGAGAAGAAACACTCATGTTGGTTTTTTTTTTCTTCCTTTCCATTTTGGCTTTTGTTTGTTGTTTTGTGTCAAGCAGGCAAAAAGAGCTTTGGAGATGAGTTTGCCTATCAGGACAGTTTCAAAGTTGAGGTGTTCCCTTTCTGAAAGTCATTTCCAGCTCACACAGAGAAATGCAGAGAAAGCCACCTGAATTCAGTGTCACCCAGGCAGAAATGCTGGGTGATGGACACTTCATAACTAAGGTTCTCCAAGCCATAACAACCACTGGAAAAAGGTGAATTCTTTAAGCCTTTCCACAGAAAAGTATTGACTACATCATCCTCGAGGACACTTGCACTTAACCTAACAACAGAATTTAAACTGAGTTTGACAGATGGTGTTTACCAAGCTTTTTTTTTTTTTCCCTTTAAAAAACCAAACCAACAGAAAACAGCTACCAGCACAAGTATTTGTGTCTAGGAAAAGCACTGATGTCATCCCACCTTTGACTGAGACACTGAGCTTGTGAATGAGCCCTTGATTCAATGCCAACTGTAAACACTGGCATTCAGAAAAGCAAAATATTTATCAGTTAAGATCCAGGATGACGAATTATTCACAAACTCGAGAATAACTCCATTTTGTTCTCTAAGTGGCTGAAACCAAAACAAATACCTGACAAACAATGAGGACAGAGAAAGGAGAGTAATGCTCACAATCCAGAAGAGAAAATGCAAGAAGGAGAATCCAGCAGAAATAATACCATGGATTTTATCCATATCAAAATATTGTAAGGAAATCCTCAAAATTACTCAAGGTACCTAAAAGATCCTGCTCAGTCCTCCTGTTTGGCTCAGACTTACAGAAGGCAAATTCACTTTGGACTTGTCAGATTTTGATGCTCTGTACCCCAGACAGCCTGAAAGTGATGATTATCTGAGCCCTCCTCAGCTGACATAAGCAGGCTGATCAGAAAGACTGCACTTGAGTAGAACCAAACTCTTTATTTTTAAAAAATTATCTAATACTCATGATTTCTCTTGATTTTCTGTAATATGATTTTTTTTAAGTATCTGCTGCTATTATGCTGGGATGAAGAACAATTTTGATGAGGAGCAACAGTAAAATTAAATTAGCACAATTTCAAAGCCGTTGAAAGGCAGTCTCAGAGGAAGACAAAAAATGCCAAATGAGTGAAAAGTCTTATATTAACATAGAGATTTTGATAGCTTTTGAAAAGAAGATATCTGAGTAGTATCAAATATCTTTAATTGTCTTTCTTCCCATTCATATCTTCCAGTTCCTTCCCCCCTTTACCTAAACATACTGTTTGAAATTGTATAAAGCTGTCAGACAATTTTTTACCAATACACCTATGGAGATTTTCTTGGGTTTATGAAAGAAAAACAACAAATGGAAAAACAAAAATTAATTCTTTAAATAGTCAAGGACAAAGAAGAGAAGCAATGTTTAACCAAAGCTGTCTCAAAATCAAGGCAGGGCACTAAAAACGCCAGCCAGTTACATATGCTCCACAGCTCCCTACTATATAAATCCTCAGCACTGCTGTGCTCCTTTCCTGGTGGATGTGGAAGTATTAGCTGCAATTTGTCACTGCGTTATGTCAGGGAGGGAAGGTTTGCTCTTAAAATGCCACTTGGAGAGTAAACAGCAGCCTGCAGAGCAGGATTTGTTTATATCACTTTGGGTACGATGAATAACACACTTAGAAAGATATATTGAATATGAAACATGGAAGTGTAAAAGTTGTGACTTGTGTTAAATATTCACTGCCATTGCTGCCAGAACTGGGATATGGAGCTCGTGTATTTCAGGCAGAGCCAATACAGGTCACTGCTGTATATCCCAGCTGAAGCCTTCTGTGCATTGCTGCTCTCCTTTTCCCTCCACTCTCCACCCATCCAACATTTCTGTGCTCTGCCCAGGAGTCACCACACCTCACCCAGGAGCTCGCTGTCCTTCCCTGGAGGGATTCCTGCGGGATGGGAGGGTGTTTATCCGCAGGTACCGACACACCCACACCCCACGGGCTGCTGAATGAAGCAGAGAATTCTGCACAGATGATGAGTTCCTGCTCCCCACCCACACAAACCCTCTAAACACTGAATGCTAAGCTGCCTGTAAGTAACACGAGAATGTAAATGTTCAAGAGACACAAAGCATTTTCCCTCTAAGAAAATGAGAAATCACACAATGTATCTTCCAGTGTGCATCACAACCATCCTGGGACACAACTGGAGACATCTCTGGAAGCACCAGAGTGGAAGAAGTTCCTCTAATGATGCAGTAAAACTACAGCTGTACCACACCACAGTCAATAATTACTGGCATCTAAGGCTACAGGGGAATTCACCATAGATTCATATATATGTGAGGAAAAGCTATTTAATCCATAGAAACATAATGGCTGCACTGACCTTTCCTCCCCGCTCCTCACCATCACAGGCTGCTGCAGCTGCTCCCACACCTTCCCTGCATTTAAAGAGGCTCCCAGGAGCATCCTGTGAGCCCAGCACCACCTGGGGGCAGCTGCAGCCCCCTCCCCTTCCTTTGGAGCCTCTGAGATTGTTCTTCATGCTAGAACAACCCAACAGGGCGTTAAAGGCTGAAATTTGCCCAAAGTTGGGTGTGCTCCCAGGGTGATGCTGGGATGCAGCAGAAGCCTTTACTCAGGTTTGGGAGGTGCTCCAGTGTGCTGGAGCTCAGAAGGCAGAAGGCCAGGGGAAGAGAAATGAGGGATACAATATAAGAATAAAGCATCTTTAACATTATAGAATGTGCTACACAATGTGTTACTCCTTAAAACCACAGCTCTGGCTTCTCCTTGCTCATTCCCTGTGCTGAGCAGGCTGGAAGCAGTTGCTGTCACATTTTGTACACCTGTGCAATACACAACAGTCCCTCCCTGAGAGGCTGCACGGAACTTTTAAGTGTAAAAATCACATTAAAACATCTGAAATATTATTACCGGTTGGCAAATGACTTAAAACAGAAAGACAGTAGGCTAAGATTAGATGTTAGGATGAAATTACTCCCTGTGAGGGAGGTGAGGCCCTGGCACAGGTGCCCAGAGAAGCTGGGGCTGCCCCTGGATCCCTGGAAGTGTCCAAGGCCAGGCT
>JANRMJ010000026.1:16300699-16311191 GCA_025584955.1 Alethe diademata
ATTTTTTCAGGTATAAGACCTACTATTAGACTAGGTACTGTGAATAAGAATATATGCCATATTAATATTCCACAATGCTGGGACATATTCTTATGACAAAGATTTTAGTGTGAGCAGAAAAGAAACCCTATTAAATCATTGTTATAACAGTGCTTTAAGTCAGTTCCTTTTTTAAGACTAAATGTCTAAGCTTTAAGATTTAAGTTTTTATTTAAATATAAACCTGCAAAAATTGATCTAATTATCAATTAGTTTTACATTTCCTGAACTTATTATATATAAATGCAATTTACCTAAATGGTTCTGCACCTAAATTTAGTTGTTTGTTTTTTTTTTCTTGTTATGATGCGACATAAACATTTGAAGAAAGAATTTCTCAGCCTGTTCTGAGTCCATGCTATACCAGAATGTCCCAGCGTGGCTCATTCCTAAGGCATTAATTGAAACCATGTCCAGAAGAGATGAGGCTGGAAATCTCCCCATCCCAAACCCAGGAATCCTTCCACAGGAGCTGCCCAGAGCCTGTGGCTGCTCCAAGCTGAGCAGGGCTTTACTGCAGTTGTAGCTTGAGCTCACAATCCAAAATCCACTGTGGCAGGGGCCTTGTAATGGTATTTCAGAGCCTCAGACAAATTTATCCAAATGAAAGGCTGAGCAGTCCCCACGACCTGAGCACTTTTAAGCTTTCTTCCATTCACTGCTCTGCCCAGGTCACGTCTCACCTCCTGGTTTAACAGAATGCACCCAGCAAGGGAGATGGTGCTCCATGGAGATGAGGCTGCACTGTCAGGCAGCACAACCAGCCTGAGCAGCAGAGCTGAGCCTTTCACCTCCACTCTGGCTGCTATTAAAATCAAACCAAAAAATGAGAGGCTTTCATCGTCATTCAGCCCAGAGTACTGGCTTAAAATAGAATCTAATTTTGGCTGATATCAAATATTTTAACATTAAAGGTTCTATTAATATCATTCAATAATATATGCCTTTTTAACATAGAACACATAGGTCAATTTTTGATTAAGATTAAAACTTCTCCATGAGAAATGACTTCATTCTGCCCCCTGATTAATAGAACAGTCTATTTTTCACGTGTTTAAATAAATAAGTATGAGAGTGTATCAAAGAGGCGAGCCTAACTAGGCAGGCTATGAAAATATAATGCTCAGGGAAGTCCATCAAGCTGAAGCTGCAATTCCAGCACTGTTGCTCCTGCATTTCTGCAGCAATACAGAAACAGTGGCACAGACCCTTCCCTGTGGAAGGAAACATTGCCCTGTCAAGGATTCCATTCACAGCTTTAACAGCACAGCTACAATTTCTCCTCAGAAGAAAATTACCACCACGCAGCTCTGCATCTATCATTTCATGGTGTTCTTCCCATTTTTGATTCAGCATTTATGAGCTTGCTTTTAGCTACGAGTTTATTATTATCCATTTATAGGAAGCCAACAAACTAGTAAATTATGTATTTGAAAGCCCGGCTGGCTGACATTTTTAAAGTTCATTGGATTTTTTTTTTCGCTTGTGCAGAGTAGAAATTTGTAGCAAACACTCAAGATCTGATAACTGATTCCCATTTAGATGTCATTGAGACATAAGTGCAATGTATTTTCATTAATATTTCATCGTGTAAGTGTTCCTTGCTCTGACATTGCCATCTTGTAGTTATTTGTCCCCCATCTGAAGAGCAACTTGTAATCAGATCGGGATATTGGACTTCATTATCTGTCACCACACATTCTTAGCACAGAGAAGGTTATTAAGTTATAATTGCCTCTGTTTTTCGCTTACGGGAAGATGAAGAACAATAGACAACAATATATGGACTCATTAAGGAACAAAAAGACCCAGGTTGACAACAGGCATAAAACTGTCAAATACATCAAGGTTCTGGATTCAAAACTTTTATTTCTACTTGTGATGGGTTTTTATAGCCTGATGGGCCCAGGACATTTAAGGAACTCATGGAATATGGGCTCCTGACTGAGCAGCTGCACGGTGCTGGCTGGGCTGAAACCATGGCACCACTAAACACAGCCCACATTTAACCAGTAAATGAATAAAATCTGCATTTTGAAGGTAGCACAACATTTTGTGATCAGTCTGTGATTTTTTAATCATAATATTGTGGTTTTATAACCAAATGTCACAACAGAAGATGCACATTAATTGAACTCCTACGAGTAAATGTCTTTAAAAAAAATCGAAAACATTCTTGGTTTTGCTTTTGGAATTGACATCAGTCTAAGAAATAGAAAATAAATGGCAGTACCAAGTATTTTGAGTGTGATTACTTCAATATTTTATGTAAGAAATTGTTTAAACAACAGGTCCCTGAACCGTTGCAATAATTAGAAGTATAACTTGTAGGTGCAGATGTACATTTTTTTCCCATTCTCCATAAAATGAAGTTCTGTTCTGTGTTACATCAGGGTAAATTACATAATCCAGAGTTAAATGAGAAAGAAGAATCCCACTTTGAATAACTGAAATGGAAAGTAACCCTTAAGAAGGTTTCTCAGTAAAAGTTTCTGATTATCTGCCATTAAGAGTTTTATAGGCAAAGACACAGAACCTGTCACACTTCATCATAGCTGGGGCTGGCTCTGTCTATTAAAGCAGCAATTTGGTGGCAGCTAAAGGAAATTTCGAGCTCAGTAACAGGCACTGCACATCTTCCATGTTTTCCATTTCAATATTCAGGCTGATCTAAAGATGCTGGGCTGCAGGAGCTGGGGAGGAGCCCAGGTGAGCACCCAGCAGCATCCTCCCATTGTGAGCAGTGCAGAGCCCAGTGGGTGTCCAGGGGCAAACTGGGTCCATAGCCTGTCTCTCCTTTTCCTTCCCCACCAAGTCAGGTTGGTCTCTCTGTGGAGATGTCATAAAACAAGTTATGTTGATGCTTTGCCATCAGGAAATTTTAAATTTGCCATACAAATCCTGCACAGTTCCTGGATGGCTTCCTTAAGTCTTCAGAGAGGTACCCAGCCCCTAAATATATTGTATTATATTTCCACTTTATAGTGTGCTATAGATTTTTTGTATTAGCAATAACTAACTGCATTGTGAAAGTTATTGAGGGAACAGCTGCAGAATTTGAATCCTGTGTGGGAATGAATTGGTGTTTCTGGCACAGGGGAAGGAATAAAAAGGGTTTGGGGCCTCAGGGAAGTTTCAGTGAAGGAACAACACTAAAATAATTTCAGTTGTTACCTTTAGGTTTCAGTCCCAAGCCCAAGCTTTGCTGCTCTGAAGTAATGCTCCACATTGTCTGCAGGCTCCAACTGCTCCTTCTCCGAGGCTATATTTGCTCTGTTCTGATTTTCCCACCCCCCAAGGATCTGTACTAGATACTGCACAAATAGCTGGTGAGGTTTGGGCTGGATGGCCCCTGGTAGAACACACTTAATCAGACATGGACAGGGAACATCATGTCAAGTATCTCCTTTTCCTTTATTCTTATTCCCACAGCAGGATCGTCCACACTGAGGCTCATGTCACAAATGCCCACAAATACCTGTAAGGTAAAAAACAATCTGTTGTAAGCAGAGACACAAAACCAGTGGTTGAGCCATGCTGGGGATGCCAGGAGCAAATGTAATAGAAAAGTTTACTGTATTTCATCGAAAACAAATGGTGTTCAGCTGTAATTGTCACCAAGGCTGATATTACATTTACCAGTTTAAATCACAACCCACCCTGCTGAAATGTACAGCATGATCAATAGTGGAGCAGTCAGCAAGAAGGAAATAATGATTACATCCACACAGGCTGAAACTGAGATTTGCCTCTGTGCACAGAGCTACAGCATCTTCATTCTGCTTCCACATATTGAAAAAAAAAAATCCACCAGTAGTCAGAGTGTTTTGTTCTGTCACCAATCTACATCCACAACTACAGTCCAGCCTGTGCCCACAGTCAGTGGATTGCATTCATAGGTAATACTGGTGTGCAAAATCACTTGTAGGAATAAGATATATAGGGATGAAAAGTCATCTTTCTAAAGAGATCTTATACAACTACATACATAATATTATAAATATAAATAAAACTAAAAATTATTTCAAGCAATTCTTAAAATGAAAACCTTTGATGGCTATCTCTGTGTACACCACCTTTATTATAGCTCAGTTTTCCTTCTCCTTTTTAAAAGATCCTTATTTTGATAAGAACACCAGAAAGGACCTGAGACTCAGCGTTTATCAGGTCATTTCCTGCATAAAGCAGAAATGCCCATCCAGTGTTTCTCAAAAGGTGCAGAGTCCTTTAGATGCTGATTGCACAGCAGCTGGTTAATGGTGTTATGCTCCTTATTGGTAGCATTCACTCTTTCAAGTTCTGTTCAGAAAAGAAGAAAGCAGATCCAAGTTACCACTTTGAACCATTTCTAATATCAGTGTCAGACATTTTAGATAACCTTTTTTTCTCTTTGAGAAGGGACATAACAATCATTGGTTCAGCTGGAGCTGAGCCACCTTCATAATTATAAGACAAAACATCACAAACCAATTGGCATTTCAGTGTAGCAAAATCCCAATTCTGGCATTCTGGAATGTTTCCTCAGAAATTGGATACAATACTTCTGGGATCGCTTTATTAAATTTGTCCCACATAGACTCTGACCTTTCAAAACACAGAAGAGATCACGTGGCAAATCACTCTCAGGAGTGACTTTTATTTTGGCTCTGACCTCTCCCTCTGACCTTGGGAGAAATGTTTTATGTGGAGACAGCAGAATAGCTCCATTTCTTTTATTCTTTGAAATGGGAGAAACAATCATTTTTGAATATTCATAGAGCTCTCTTTAAATATATATGCAGAGCAGACTATTGCATGAGGCTTCTATAATCCTTGATCATTTACCATACAGGTCAGTGGAAAACATCTATAATTTAGAAGCAATTTCCATCTTTGCAAGCCCAGAGAACACAACTTCTGACACTGACTTGTATTAAAAAAAGGTGGAATATGAGATGCTATTGTTCATTTATAGGGCAGCAATTATGTATGGAACTATTTCACTGGAATTCTACATTTATAACTTCTGCTTTCCTTCCCTTTAAATGCATTGATTTTATCAAGTATTACAAATGGACCCAACAGCCTGCTGTGGTTAGGGCTGTACAGATATTTGTGTAGCTTCTCCTGGATTCCTTGTAATGGTTAAATTTTAACTATTGCAGTTGGAATTTTCTTCCAGAAATCTCTCCCATGATTTTTGAAAGTCTAGGCTGATCAGTCTCCAGCAAGGAAAAGGAAATAATAACTCTGAGCTGATTATATCAGGACACACACAAGGTATTCCCTTGATTTGAAAGAGAACTGGAAAGTCGATGGGGTGAATTGCAGTGCAGTGAAAGATTCCTGAATTTGTCCTTATGAAAAGACATTCACATTTTACATGTGTAAACCCCTAAAAATCACCAATTGTACAATTGCTAATCTTTCCTTTGGAGTCTCCTGGTATCATTTCAAACTCTGTCTACATTGAGCAGGAGTCAGAAGCTGTCACAGACCCATGAGATGTGCAAGGCAGAAGATAAATGGATACACACATATATCAAGGGAATAATGGAAAGAAAGAGAGAAAGAGAGAAAGAGAGAAAGAGAGAAAGAGAGAAAGAGAGAAAGAAAGAGAGAAAGAAACAAAGAAAGAAAAAAAGAAAGAGTGAGTCTTAATTTTCTTGCAATGATGTCAGAAAACCAAGTGTACTAATGAATAATATCAACAGGACAAAGCAAAGCCTAGGAAGAAAAGAGAGCATACTGGTTTTTTTGGTGCAAGAAGTGAAAAGAAGTTGTAAAATCACAAGATGGAGTAAAAAAATACAATTTATTCCAGGTATCAGAAAACAAAATCACTGACAAATTAAACACAGGTGTCAGGAAAACTCCTTGTATTACTTTGTCATCTTGAGAGACATAAGTTTTTCTAATATGAGCAAAATTTTCTGAAGATATTTTGGTACATTGTCCACTGAACACCCAGAGCATGTTGAGAATGCATCAACACTACACGTGCAGAAAAATGTATCCTTTGCTCATGCTCACAGAGACCTCTTGCCTCTGCTAAGGTGGGCATGTACAGAATGAAACCTTGAGGAAAGAACTGGAGGAGCCACTTGAGGGTGAAGATCAGTAAAATTCAGCCATTTTTGTTGTGTCTGGGGCTTTGCCACCCGAATTCATGGAGGACTTTGAGTCCCACCATCCATCATAGACAAATGCTGCAAAGCCAGGAGATGGAACTGTGTGTTCCAGCACATCACATGATTTTTTTTCCTTGCTCTGAGCTATTATCGCTTTTTTCCCCTTTCATTATGACTATAATAATTCTCCTTATCCCCGTGTCTTCAAACCTGTTTTTTAAAGGCTCCTTAACATGGCATTGTTACACAGACATACAGGGCATCTGTTCCAGCCAAAACACAAATCACAGGCATGCCAGAAGCCCACAAATAATCTCATTAATACATGTGAGTGTTCTCCTGTGCCTTTATGTACATCTGTGCTTCAGCTCAGATCAGACATTGCCTAGCAATGCTGAGGGGGTCAGATTTTATTTTTCCTCACCAAAATTGTCATGCTGAGAACAGCACAGGCTGCAGACTGATCCAGGCATTCACATCAGATTCCTGAGCTGCTGGTCACAAGGAATCACAATAGACATTTGTTTGATGGATAAATCCAGATATATTGGGAAAATGCACACCATGAGCACGTTTCGTTTGACTGTTTCCATCAGAGTCAGTGCCTTTTAATTAGGGCATGCCTGAACAAACACAGCAATGTTTGCTGGAGCTGATAGAAAAGATGGCTCTACCTAAAGTAGAATACTGCACTGAGTAATATTAGTGAAAAGCAAACAACCCAGCCTCCCTCTGTCCCTGCACTCTGCTGGAAGATGGAATTTTGGCTGCCACAATCTCTGCTCCAAGGAGAGAAGGAGAACTGGAGTGGGACCTCCTGAGCCCACCCAGCTCAGCTGCTGCTGCTGCTGCCTTTGCTGGTGGGGACTCCCCAGTTCAGCTCAGCCTTGGCTCCAACCCACCACACACAGGGCTGCACTTCTGAGATGGGAAAAATGTCCTGCTAAATCCTGTGCTGATTGGCACTCCTACCTGCTGCTGCGTGGAAGTTACAGGGGAGCTCATCCTTCAAAATTGAACCTGAGACAGACACAAAAAGGTGAGAAAAGATGTGAGAGTGGTGGACTCCTTGGACTTTGAGAACTACAGTACAAGCTGGCTTTAAATCAAGATATCATGTCAGATGCTGTTCATTTTTCTAAGCCTTCCACTCTCTAGGCTGTTGGATTTGTACTTTCTATTATTACTTTTTTATTAGGAAAACTTAAATCCTGTTGAGAAGAGCTTATTTAGGTTGAGCTGTTGCCTTTAGCTTCAGAACATTAAGTCCTGACAAATGCTTCTTTTGAAGTCTGACACCTGTTTGTTTGGCATTTCCCACTTTCAGGAACTCACTAGACTATAATAATACTCAGCACAGCAGAAGTAAAGAGAATGAATTAAAGCAGAAATGCTTTCAGACGTGAAAGAGCAGTACAAAAGAACATCTCTTTGCTCAGTAGTTTCAAGAGGACCTTGGATGAGCTCAGCTCCAAGCTGTATGGGTTTTTTTCTGTAATGGGGTTCTAATGCCCATAAAGCAACCCAGAGGAGCAGCCCTAGAGAGCAGGAAATCCTGTCTTAAAACAGCTACAAAACAGCAGGAGAAACCCAGTTTCTTTGCAGGCTCTTTTACAAGTAGAGAGGAATATCCTTATTATCAGACCAAATGTCAGATATCTGCTCCTTTTGTACTTGAAGTGTTGGAGGAGAATGGTTCATAAATACTCAGAGATGGGACTCTTAGATTTTCTTTTACATTTGGCTTCACGAGGATTTTGATGAAGAAAGAGGTGCAGATACTCAGAGGTGCAGAGCTGGGCTCCCCAGCTGCCTGTTCCAGAGAAAACACAACTCCTGTGGCAAGAGCTGCTCCCACAGCCTTTGCAAGGCAGATCCTTTATACACATCATTAATCAGCCAGGTTGTGCAGAAAGAAATGAGAAATGACCCTTTTCCCTGGGCAGCTTTACCACAACAGTGGGGTCTCTGCTCTCTGAGTGCAAAACTGAGTGGGGCTCCTCTCTGGGTGGAAAACTGGGGGGATTTTCACTCCTGGGACCCCAAACACATCCTTGTGAGCCTGTCAGGGGCTCCACGTGACAGATTTCCAGCTGAAGACTCCCACTCCACCACCTCTGAACAGGAACTTGTCACTCCTCAGTTTTTGTGCCTATATATTTATACACGTGGAAAGGTCGCTGTTTGTTATGTGGGTAGGTGTGAAAAGTAGTTTTTTGTGGTTGGTAGCAAGCAAATTTTAAAAAGATAGTGATTAGAATATTATACAAACATGTACACAGGTAAACACATTTTTATATAAATAAATATAGAGATGTATAAATTTATAAACTGAATATCAGATCTTCTAAGGCTTTATGTAATTAAAATATATTATTATCTCCCTGAAAACGATGACTTGTTGCAACTGCATTGCTGCAGGCAGGGCTGTAAGGCCAATTTTATTATACAGGTGGGTGATTCACCTTTTATTTAACATTGGCACATTTTAACTGGTGGGCTTAGATTTACATTGCTGGACAAAGGACTTAAAGCAAATTACATCTCTTAATTAACTGAGTGATCCATATTGCATTTCATGCCTGAACAAATATAATTGAAACAATTGAAATCATATTAGCAAGGCAGAAAATAATCAAACTACTGGCTTAACTCTTGGTAAACACTGGTCACTTCTCTGATAATACAACAAAAATGGAACACCAGCAGTGCTGTAAAGCATTAACATCAGTGTTGGTGGATTTACAGCCCAAAGAACTATTCTGTTTTCAGCTCTGTAATTCCCTAGAAGACAGGCCCAAAATCATTCTCAAAGCAAACAGCAATCATAACTAAGAGAGACATTTCTCATACTCCAGCTCTTACCAGAAGACTTTGGAATACAAAATTAATTATCAAACACTAATCTTTTCTAGAGAAAAAAATAATCATGACTTAAAAAAGATAATTTAAAGACATATATTATTTCATATTTCACAGGTGCAGGCTTCACACTCATGGCTGAAGGCAGTGGGTTGCTCACAGAATCTCAGAAAGGTTTGGCTTGGAAGGGACCTTAAAGATCATCCAGTGCCAGGGCAGGGACACCTTACACTGTCCCAGGCTCTCCAAGCCCATCCAGCCTGGCCTTGGGCACTGCCAGGGGTCCAGGGGCAGCCACAGCTGCTCTGGGCACCTGTGCCAGGGTTTGGCCACTTGACTCCTTGATGATCCGTGTTCCAGGATGGCTTGTGCTTGTTTTTGTCTCGTGTCACTGAGAGGGCTGGGAACAAGCCAAGGAAGGGTTTGCTGTGAGGGAAGTGCTGGGTTTATTTTCCATCAGTTTTGTGGAGAGCAGACAATCCCTCCTTAGCCTGGGGACTGAGGCAGAGCCCCGTGTGCTGCCACTGCCATCAGCCACTTGTTCGTGGGCAGAAAACCCAATTATTGTTTGGTTACAGCAAGCTCTGGAGTTGCTTCTGCAAATAAGAAGGTTTCAGGTCAAATTCTTCTCATTGAGATGTTTCCAGGGTGAATTATTGCAGCAGTAGGGGAGCAATTTCCCATTGATGATCTGGAATTGCTGTGAGGCCGGTGTGTCTGCAGGGCTGTGGCTCCTGCACAGGTCCTGGTGGATCCTGGGGCTGCCTTGGGCCAGGGCTGGGGGGTGACTGGAAGGGATCACTGCATCACAGAATCTTTAAATGCTTTGGGTTGGAAGGGATCACTGCATCACAGAATCTTTAAATGCTTTGGGTTGGAAGGGATCACTGCATCACAGAATCTTTAAATGCTTTGGGTTGGAAGGGACCTGGGAGTTCATCTTGTTCCCAACCCTTGCCATGGACTGGGACACCTCCCACCAGACCAGGTTGTTCTAAGGATGAGGCTAAATGCCCTCCTCTGACAGCATTAGTGGTTATTTACTTTTGTTAAAAATACAAAATAAAAAATATATAAATAAATAAAAATTTGCCAAAATATATCCCATCCAGATTTGTGCATTCTCCTTGTATTCCCATCAGTGTTACACCCTCTGTGGCCCTGGTCACTCTGTAAAATCCGATTTATGAGGCACCTTTGCCACCACAAGACACATTTTCCTTGTGCTGAGCTGTGAGAAAGGCAGAGCCAGGGTCCTGGGTGGGCACAGGGGGGAAGCCAGAGCTGGAGCATGTTTGGAGCTGGCCCTGGAGCACAGCAGCAGCTCCAGCAGGGCAGGTCCCGCCCAGGGCAGCAGCTCCAGCAGGGCAGGTCCCAGCCCAGGGCAGGAGCTCCAGCAGTGCAGGTCCTGCCCAGGGCAGCAGCAGCAGCTCCAGCAGGGCAGGTCCAGCCCAGGGCAGCAGCTCCAGCAGGGCAGGTCC
>JANRMJ010000026.1:16311291-16330099 GCA_025584955.1 Alethe diademata
TGGGCACCAAGTGACTCCTGCAGACCCTCAGCAGGAGCTGGAGCTGCTGCTTGGGTTGAGAAGCTGCTTACCTGTGTCTGGCTGTTGTGGAAGCACTGAATTCTGCTGAATTCCTGATTCAAAACACCAGCATTTACCCAGTGACTTGGCAATGACTTGGACTGCTCCTGTGGAACAGAACAGACATGGAACATGGGGATCAATGGCCTTTCCTGTGCTTGGGGAGGTGGAGAGAGCTCAGAGAGACATCAGGGCTGGAGCTGGAGCTTGGTGACCCTCAAAGTGCAGGGGGAGACAACAACACAAGCTGGAGGCACTGATGAAGGGGAGGTGGAAAGCAGAGAAAAGCAGCTGGGAGTTAAGAGAGCATTTGGGGTGATAGTGACCACACAGAGCCATAGCAGCTAGTGGGGAGTGGGCTGTACTTTTGGAGCTCACACTGTCTGTGAGGACTAATGGACAAGGCAGAAGGGGACTCAAATAGGAGCAATGCTTTTATCTCCTGTGACAAGTTTGTTTGAAGATTTTTTTGTGGATAAACATGTCATTTCTGAATTTTTTGTACATTATTTTTCAAGAATTTAAGTCTACACAACAGCTAAATAGGCTACTCTTCATATGTATTATTCATGTTTACAGTTTTATGTATCATTACTTCAGTGTATATGAGTTGTACAACCAGTATTAACTATGCAGAGAACATCCTGAGCTGATAGAAGGGCTACACACAAAAATTCAGCAAAAAATCCATTTTGCATTATAGGTTTCAAATATTTCGCTTGGTAAAAACCATTCTATTAGTGATAATTTTGATTATCACAATATATCAAAAGGGAAACTTAAGAACATATATATTGTGTGAAACTATTTGTGAAATCTAAACCATCCAAAAGAAACCACAGAAGTTCAAATCAATTGATCCAAAAGTTGTTTAAATACAGTGTCATACTTTGCCTATCACGATCATTCTACTGGTTCTTAGTTCTATTGCAGTATTTGATGACATATAACTAGAACTGAGTACTTTGTAATGAATAATTTATTTCACCAATTTTTCCTCTTTTTCTTTTCCTTTTTTTTTTTCTGTGACATATCCATGAATAAACAGATCACAGTTTTCTTTATTCCTAATTCAAAGTTCTCTGACAGTCCCTCCTCTAGCAGCTTCCTTTTAGTATTTCCATGTACATTCCAGATTTTGAATTTGAGGAGGGATGGCATCAGAGCTCTGTGGTTTCCCTGTGCGTGGTCATACCCCATTGTTTCTATTTCCCAGTTGGACTCTTCTGAAGTAATTGGGTGTGAATGTTCATGGAGAATAAATTAGACTTGGCTTTTTTTGTGATCCTGAATGTAAAACCAACTCTCTCTGTGCATTGGCACCAATAAAACACAGAAGAAACTCCACAAAAAGCTGACACACAAAAGGCATGAGCACAGCTGAAAGGAATGAATTTAAAAATTCATATGAATATTCATAGGATTTTTTTTTTCCCAGTGTGTTCTCCGGTTAGATGGTAGGAAAACAACTTTTTCTCGTAGTGGATTCAACTTTGGATAGTTCACCTGTTCCTGATGAGGCCACTGGGAACATTTGAGTGGTTGAAAGGAAGGACAAGCTCGGGGCTCTTGTCATTCTGGAGCTCAGTCAGTCTTGTTCTGGCCCCAAGCCTGGAGGCATCTCTTTCCTGCATTAGAGCTGTGAAGCTTTTTGGAGGATAGTAGTATAGACCAAGAGAGGTCTATACTACTGAATATACTATACCCTTAGCACAAGGTAAGTTTAAACATAAAGTATCACAGCTGGGATAAAAATTGAAGTCAGAAGTTACATTCCACCAGCAGAAGGGATGCTTAAGGCTGTTTTGCATTTGTACATTTGGAGCACATTGTTTCCTAATCTACTCCCAAGAAATGTTTAGGGATTTTATTAACATAAAACAAGATAGTGAGAACAAATTTGATATCAATTAACATACTAATTAAATGTCAGTTAGTAGTTTTAGCAATTACTTGATATTTAATTAACTACTTGAATACCTTGGGAGATCCAGATTATTGTACATGTAATCAGAGGGCAATTCCTCTGACCCTGTGGGTATATGCTGCATGTCAAGACAATCTGTAGATAGCAACAAAAATAACTTTCTGCACGGTGACCCCAGGTATGTGGAGCTGCTGTGCACCCAGGAGATTAATTTACTCATTTGAAAGAACTAAGTATCAGTTAAAAAGCTTAAACATACCTCAAGTGATTAGGGACCAACATGAACAACATGAACAACCTACAAAATATCAATTATTCTTGTTCAAGGCACATTTTAAATTCATACTGCAAAATCATCTTAGCATTTATAAAAATTGTATGTATCCCCTGTCAGGAACTTTTTTTTTAGTGAAGAGTTACAGGGATTGGAGAGCAAGGAGACAAATATTTTTAGCAAAAAAATTACTTAAAGAGGGTAAATATATACCTGACATCTTCTGGACTGTATTCACACAGAGGTGTCCATTTTGCATAATGGAGATTTCCTGGTGAACCATTTCTGTATGGTTTGAGGGGAAAAAAAAAAGTCTTAACCACTCACAAAACAGGGATGATCTGTGTGTTGATTTGCCCCCTGCTGCAGGCTAAAGGGCACACAGAACCAAGGATTCCCTCTTTCATATCTCCCACTTCTCTGAATGGACATTTACACTCATAACTCTCATTTTTGGTCTCGTGCTTGTAAACCCACTGCTTTTGATTGTCTCTATCAGTGTGATGTTTATGCTTCCATTTGTGCCTGTGTACGTCACTAAGGAGAAACTGGGCAAAGAAACATTTCTATGCCTTTGTAGCTCTTTCCCATTTCCCATGAAAGAAAACAGGACTTCACTCATCTGTAAAGGAAACTTTGCTGTGTGTTTTCAGTTATTTTTTCAGGTCTTGGCTCTGTCTTGTTCTTACACTGATTAAAGCTTTTCATTTACGATGCACCTTCAGATCTCTCTGAAATCAGTGACCCATCCCTCCCACTCCACCAGAACCAACCTAAGTCTCCACTGGCCTCTTTGAAGTAGAAATAGAGAAGGAATCCTCCTGCCTCCTCCCTGCTCACCTATCAGCCCCCTTCCATGGCCACTGACAAACCATTTATTAAAAACTTTCCCCCTTTTGCTTCTGTGTCTCTGTCTCCTTTGGGTCTCCTGAAAAACCTCTAATTATCCTTCAGATGTTATTTATCAGACTTCTTTCATTTCTGGGTGGCAACTGCATGGATTTCTTTCAAGTTTCTCTGAGGCCCTCTCTTGACATAGCCCATACCAAGGAGATTGAAAACTTGAATACTTCAACCTTAAAAAGGATTTTCTTACAATTTTATGTGCATGAAGTGAGCTGATCTCATTCACAGTTTACAAAGGATGTTCAGGTCTTAACTATAATTTCTTAGAGTAGATTTCAGAGAGGGTGGTTTGGCATTTTCTCAGCTCAATTCCACCCCACTGAAATTTTAAAAGAAAATAATATAAACAAATCACTGAAATTTTTATGTTCAGTGTGACCATATCCATATAAATGAAG
The DNA here is from genome assembly GCA_025584955.1 of Alethe diademata. Lineage (NCBI taxonomy): Eukaryota > Metazoa > Chordata > Aves > Passeriformes > Muscicapidae > Alethe > Alethe diademata. The sequence continues at coordinate 16,314,857 of JANRMJ010000026.1, forward strand.
TTCTGTTTCAGGGGTTAAAAATCTTCAGGTAATTCAATCTGTATTTTTTGGATTAAAAGTTCCACAGTGCAGCCCAAGCTAACCAAATGTTTTGAGGTTTTAAGTATAAATTACTGTCTTTTAATTAATCTAGTTTTATAAGGTAAAGAATGGAAAAAGCAAACTCCAAAATATGTTTTTTTAATCTGTGTTTGATGTAAATTTAAATTTGCTTTGTTTGTACCCCAGTCTTGGTTCATCCTGAGCAAAGGAACATTGCTCTGTGACATGGTAGAAAATGCCCTGAGCAGGAGGCTCATTTATTTACATCTTAAAAATATCACTGTAGTGCAGAATAAAGTGAATAAACTTGAATGAACTAATTAAGAAACTGTCCATGGTTTACCCTGAATTGGTTTTATTTGTGTTGTTTTCCCTCGAGGGGATCCTGACACCACTGCTGCAAGAGGAGTGACCAAAGCAGTGCTGAACTGTCCTCTTGGGGGAACATTTAAATTAAATGGTTTGCATCAAAGCCATGCCTGCTCTCCATCATCAAACAGAAGATATTGGAAGCTTTAAAAATCCAGTAATAGCCCTAAGTAATATTGCTGTACTTTAGCATCTGAAAATCACAGATTTCTCCCAAGAAGGTAATTTGGGAACATATTTTCCCACTATACTCAATATTGGGAAATATAAGAAAATTCAGAAATTAGAAACAAAACATAAGTAGCAGCAAACAGTAATTTAAGTAAAAAAACCTAAACACCTCATTCTGACACTGCACTTTTGGTGATTACATTTCAAATTGCTTTACAAACAAGACCATTGTGACAGTTGACAATTTTCTTGCACGGTTCTGTTGGCACAAGCACAGACCTGGCAACAGAGTCAATCTTTAAAAATTCCTCTTCTGTGATGCAAATGTTTCCACCAGTATTTGTCAAAAATTTCTGGTCGCTCAAGAATTATCCCTGTTTTATTGTTCACATGCCATGTCACCAAAACTGTAAAGCCTGTATTCAACATCTACAGCCATTTTTACATATCTCAAATGTATTAATTTTAAAAATTGGATATTTACTTCATAAATTGAATAAAAAAATCTTTTCCACAATCGAGGGATTTTTTTTTGCCAGATACACTTTGCCATCAAAGCCACATTTATAGATAATAATATAAATCTAATGATTATGAATTGAATATCTCTCTATATTGCTTAACCCTATACTTATCAATATGCTTATACTGTAATGATATACTGGGAAAGAAAAAAAATACATTAAAATTACCACAGAAGTAAACGATTTTGTCTGGAAGAAAGAAAAAATTAGTCTTTAATCAAAAAAGGCCCAGTTACAAAAGGATTAATTTTGGATCAGAACATATCACGAGTTAGATATTTTTCTGTCCCAGCTGAGAGCAGTAATTGGAAAATCACTGTTTACACACAAAAAAAATTATTTTCTTATGATCTGCCTTTCTTTCATGAAGTCTTGCATCTCCATCACTCAGTTACAATCTGAGAGATTAGGGACTCAATATACACTAGATTAAAGGTCACCTATTATGACAGACAGGATTTAATTGCAATATTGACATAAATTCCTTATGAACCACAGGCTTAAAGCTGCTTATACACATCCAGCATACTGAAAAGGGATGGAATATTCATTACTTGCACGATGGGAAAAAGTCTAGCAGGAGCCTCAAACCAGAGCAAAACTCCTTTTTTAAAAGAAGAAAATTAGGAAGTGTTGGTGGTTTAAAAATTGCAGATTAAATCTTATTCCATTACAGAGAGTAAAAGTTAGCTTGATTGCACTGCTGTAAGAACTTCCTGGGGGAAATTAAACTTGATAATCTCAAGGTGTTTCCCAGAAGACACCATGCATTCGGTAATGTTCATTATAGTCTGCAGAATACCAGCTAGAATTTCAAGTGAAGACTCCTAAGGTTTAATCAATACAGACATTCTTTGTTCACAGTATCAAGGCCTGATTATGAAACAAAGATGCAGTGAGAAGGGAAGCCACGGAGCTTCAGGTGGATTTTTTTCTGTATTAGCTTGTGGGTTCACAGCAAAAGGTGAACAGTGACAGCCAAATCTCCAAAACAATTTTGGTAGCAATGTCATCAGTGCTTTGTTGGGACTCTGGGACTTCAACAGCTCTGCCTGGTTTCAGTGAATAATCCTTAAAACAAGGTAGCAAATACTTTGGAGATTACTTGTCACAAGATTCAAAACCTATGCATTACTTTTTAAAACAATTAAGAATTTAACTATTAAAAAGCAGATTTTAAATGCTTCCTTTAGAAGATCATTGAGAGTATGAAGAATGGGAAAAAAAACCAACAAAACAATAAAAAATTAGCTCTCGACCTCTCCACATTTTAAGGCAAGAAATAAAGGAATATACAGCCTAAACTCATATTGGTGCTTGTTATTATCTGGTGATATACTAATGAGCAAAGGACAGAAATGGCACATTAACAGTTCAAAGCACAAAGAAAATAAATCTTCAACGGTGATCAAATGAGTTTGCAGCATCTGTGGCATCTTTAGACATGGGAAATTGCCAAATTACCAATTGCAAAAATAATCCAGATTTTGGAGCTGGTAAGGAACAACTGCTTAACAAATTATTTTAGCTGAACTGACCCTCTTAGACCTTCAGTAACCTGGACAAAAATCAAGAGGGTTTTTTAGGACTAAGGGAAGGACTTGGAATTTCAAACAAAGTGTGGCTGGAAATACTTTTTGAGTGAGCCAGGACAGGATTTATGGTTCCTGTCCATCTGGTGCTGGCTAAGTGGCATCTATTCAGCACCCAAGAGAAATTATGCCTCCTGATTTTACATGATTCATTCCTTTGATACACAAGGGATACTCAAGCCTGAAAATTCAAACAACTCTATCAATACGAGCCTAGGAGATGGATATAAATTAAATAAAAATTCTGAAAAGCATGGTAAAAATAAAATTGTGTTTCAGAGCCATTAACTTTTTGAGATAACTGAGCTCTGCAGGGTTCATCTTATTTTTTAAAAAAATATTGCCCTTCTCTGCCATGCATCTGTCCTCCATGGTTCTGGTCTTTCCCTGACTCCTTCAGGAGAATCTGGATGGTGAATTTTGGGTTTCAGACCATGAGGATAATCTCCACTGCCTTCTGATATCGTGGAAATAAAAGGGGTCCCTCCATTTTGTGTTTGGGTACTTTTCCTGGATACTTAAAGGGAATTTAATAAAGTCAGTTTTAATGACTACATTACTCCTATTTTCTGAAGGAGTAATTCAGTAATTTTCAGTTTAATTTGGGTAAAATATCTAAAAAGACTTAACATAAAATGTGTATTAAAACTTTATTATACTTGGATGAGGCTGATGTTAATATTCCAAGACCTAGTCCTTGCTCGTCCTTTTCCTGTGACTTTGGATTAGAAAATTATGACTTGGATAATTAAGAAGTCTGAGCTACTTCAGAAAAGAAAGTATAAAATGTTCTGCTGAATTTTTCCTAGACAGCACAGTTAGAACTGGGGGTCATTGTGTTCAAGAGAAAATAAATTCTGCTGAGCTGGACTCAAGAATAAGAAAAAGAAAATGAGTAAGTGAACTTGAGGATCAGAATGTAGCAGTAGTTCTTGAGCAGAGAAAGAGTTTTCTGTGCCACCTCATCTGGCATTTGGACTCCTTGGTCAGTGTTTCTCATGAATGCTGACCAACATTTTAATTCCCACTAAGAGAAGACAGATCTTAAATGTGCACGGTGTGCACATCAAAACCAATACAAGAAAATTTTATAAGAAAATATTTAGTGTCTATGAATTAAAAAAGACCCACCCCTCCTTTATTGAAGTTGTAGTTAAACTGACAAAATAAAAAACTTAAGAGTTAATATCAGCCTCTTCTTAGCTCATTTTCCATGCACTGATTCCATAGCTCGTTTGTAAATGTGACCTGATCTCCCAACCTGATGGAAATTGTTGTTAAACAGATTAAAAAAGATGTGGAAACCTTATTTCTGTATTTTTTTTTCCTTTTCTTCTGTTCCCATTGCATCCAGAACATTATCTAACCATACCCTAGCTCATTATCTTGTTTCTTACTTTGGGGACTGCAAACTGGGATTATAAATGGTGACAGCTTGTTTAAAATATGAATGCAGTGAATTCTAAGCTTGCTTTATGATGAATAGCTTAGGCATGGTCTCAGAGACTCTACATGAGTTACTAAGTTAGGCAATTACTCTTTTTAATCACTTTCAAGAATTTCTTGATAACTTAAGGAGCAATATAAACCTAAGCACCTCAGTCAACCAGCACCTCACTGTGGATTCTGAAAGTACTGGGGGGACAATTACAAGTGTACAGGTATGAAATCTAAAATCAATAGCACAATTAACTTATTGAAAATGAATGTTTTACTCCATTTCCTTCCCAGATGAAGCTGTCAATACAATCTATGTAAAATAAAGCGCCATAAATTTGGCAACCACTGGAATTTGGAATCCCCATAATTTCTACTGCTTTGGGTTTGCAAGGTTTTGGTAACAAGGCAGCTCATAAATTTCAGAATGTTCAGTTTCAAAGTCTTTTATCCAGCTAGAAGTTCCAAGAGTAAAACTTTTAAAATTTAGTTAAGCAGTTTTTAAAACCGAACTGTAGATGTACCCTGATGTTCCTTTGACCAATTCATCCCAATTAATGGAAGGAAGTTCTGGTGCTCTGTAAATCTCAGTGGAGAGAAAGTATTATCAAGTGTGTCACGTGCTGGAGTCTGTTACAGGAAAAAGAGACTTTTTTATTTTTCAGTCCAAAAAATGAAACTATAAATATATTTAGATAAACTCTTTATGTGTTTGGTATAAAAACTGTATATATAAAAATGTACCACATACACAAATACTATTTATATAGATATGCATATAAATACACATATATTTACTTTTATGTAAATATACTTAAATATAAATATATTATTTAACATTTGCCTTGGAGGAGTTTTGCTAAAATAGCTTTGTCATCACATCTTTGACTTCTTCAGCACAATGCATGTCTCTGGCAGAGCTGGGATTTGACTCTAAATAAGAAGCTGACTTCCTTTCAGTTGGTAAATTGATGAAGGAATAAATAATTCACATTGGTTTTCTTCATGTTTGTTGATAACCCTGTCATTAGAGCTCATACGATACCTTAAAGATTTTTAATATTAAACTTTAAACAAAGTTACCACCTTTGTCTCTAATTGCCCGGTTGGAATGCAAGTCACTCTTTTGAAAAAAGCTGATCATCACTGCCAGGCAATGTGGGAGGCACCGTGAGAGAGCACCCAGAGCTGAGAAAATGGGACTGGATGGGTGGGGAGAATTAAAAACCTGGTTTTGGGAGCAAACAGAGGCAGGCGAGATCAGAACGACGATAACAACAATCTGTGATCAGAACTCTCTGGAAAAGTCTTGCAGAACTGAAAATGAGTTTAGATCTGCTGAGAATTTTCTGTCAGCTTGTGTGTTAGCAGTCCACAAATGCTTTCTGCCTTAAACACTAACCCAGTAATTACTTCCAAAGCGAGATCACAGGGGAACCTGTCTCCAAGAATAAACAGTACTTACAGAGTAAGGAGGGCTGAAATCAATGCTGAGATTTACATTGCCATCCTGAACTTTTAACTCCTCAGACACGTAGAACTTCAGGTTTAGCAAGCACATCCAATATTAATTTCTGAATAAAATAAATAATTTCTTCCTGCAGGGAAAGGTGAAATAAATGGGTCAATGCCAAGCACACTCTCCACACATATATTTCTGGTAGAGGAGGAACATTGTTGGACTTCAGGGTTAACTGGAAATGTTTTTAGTAATAGGATTGTAAAAACATCTTCAAAATTGGTAATAAGTAAGAAAAATGAAGCCAAAACCCATCCTAGACTAAGTTTCTTAACATTAGCTTGGGAAGAAAAAACAAGGGAGTTGTTTATTTTAGTACCTAACAAGTTGAGATTTATAACCAAAAGCATGGGAAGCCACTCTAAAAATAGCATGATTTTCCCATGTCAAGGCACATGGAAGAAACAGTGGACAGAAAATAATTCTTACATAAAAAATATTGAATATTATGGAAAAAAAAAACCAAACAAACAATTTCTGAGTTGCTATGTCTTTTTTTTTACCTGGGCTGATGTAAATTAGCAGCATTTCATGGAGCTCCACTGGTGTAAGATGAGTGGTCAAAGTGAAGTAGCACAAACAAAAACAGTAGAAACATTTATATTTTCACCTTTACTAGGAAGAAAAGGCAAAAGTATTTGATATATTAAAAAAAATATAGGCCTAGGACTACTCATTTTACCAATTTAAGCTCATAAATAACATTAAGCAATAAATCCACATCATGATTCAGGGAAGGAATTGAGGAATTGATTTGACTCTTAGAAAATTCTGTCGCTGTTGGCATATCTAAATGCATCTCTCTGCAAGTCTGGCACTCCAGACACAAAATGACCATTGTGAATGATTTCCTGAATTCAGCTCCATAGGATGCTGCGGAACTGCTTTTGGACAGATTAAAAATAACACATCAGTTTTCACAACGAGGCAATCAGGAACCATTTTGGGGCCCTTGGACCAGCAGGCACAGCTCATTTCCATTCGGCAGAGTCCTTCTGTGCCAAAGCTGGGCACTCCTACCATGGAGCTAGGAGGATGGCTCCTGGCCTGGGCTCATCCCCGAACTGCTCAAGCGTGGTTGAGTGGCTGCCACTCAGCTCCTGATGAGTGGAAAACTTGCCAGAATTCAACAGTTGAACAGGATGAGCAGAGAGCTCACGGCTCCTGCGGGTGCAGCCATCACACCCCAACAGGCACGGTGATTTTGGGGACACACAGATTTTACTGCAGCTCTTGGATCCTGTATGGACCTCCACCTGTCAGAAGAGGGCTTTAGATGTGAAGGTGAAACTTCAAATATCTCTTATCCAAGTTAGATAGGCCTAGAAGGAAGAAACAAACCCCATCCTCCTGCTGCAGCGAGCACATGCCTTGCTAATTATTATGACTGACACATCATAATTCAATAACTTCCTTTCTACACAAAATCAAGCCTTCACTCTACAAAAAATCAGTGGGATTTACAAATGATTCCAAACTGTAAAAAGGCTTCATTGGTGATCTAATTACACTCTGCTTCTCACAGAACAACCAGAGCACAGCAGGCATTGCCATGGATCCCTTCCCTCAGCACAGCAGTGCAGCAGCAACTCTGCCTTCCTCATGCCTGAAGTTTTTCTGTTCTGCTTGGGTGTGCAGCTTGTAGTTTTATATTAGCAATTTAGTAATTTATATTACTAGGATCTTTTCACAGGGTGGTAAAGACAAAACAGTCCTTTTCCAGCTGGGGACTCAAGGACAATCCCTTCAAACTACAGGCCCTAAGCATAAACCACATGAAAAGAGGAGGGCGGACAAGCAAGCAAGGAGGATGAAACTTCATGGCTTGAGGCTATTTATGGGACAGCTGACTTCTGTATGCAAATGGAATGAAACCTATAAAAATGTGAGATCTTGTGACCAAGCTCGTTTTGTTTCCATCTTGGAGCCATCTGGGCTCCACAGGTTATTCTGTGACTCTGAAGATCAGAGAGGACAGAGCTGGAGGTCCCAGCTTTGCTCTGTGGAGAAGAGAATTAAATCAGTAGAAGGCCATAAAGAGTAGAGGCAGGACACAGAGCAAGGGGGTCACTGAGACAGAGCTCACATGACAAAGAAATTGGAAGAATTAGACCCAGAAGGAGGGGCAGACAAATCACATGCAGTGAAATGAGAGAACAGAGAAAATCTCTCTGGGGTAAAGGAAAGGAGACTTACACAGTGAAGAGACAATGAAGAAAAGAAAAATGAATGAGCAGAAATGAATGAGTAGAACAGAAGTTATGCTTCTGCAGAAGAAAGGCCAGGAAAAAAGAAGGGGAGAAAAAGCAGAGCAATTAATAAAAGGAATGAGACAGTAGGGATGAAGGGAGGGACATGATAGCAACATAAACCAGCACAAGGCACACACATCGGAAGAAACAAGCACTCTCTTATTTATTCATACCTCTATATTTTATGTTATCTTCCTAGAAAGCATCCCAGAGCTCTATAGATAACTTATTTTGGGGGGTGCAGGGGTGTAAAGCAGGGACTGGGCTGGCAGCATGGTGGTCGTGGATTAACTTCAGCCCTTCTTTCCTCTTGAATTGCTGGACATATATTTATTGAAATTACTCAAGGTAGTGGCTGGCACTTTTTCAGAAATATCAATACCTTATGTGGAATAGGGAGGGAAATTTATTGAAAACCCCCAACAAAATCAAAACCAAACATACCTGAGAAAATTCAAGGAGTTGTGAGGAAGGGATTGGTGTCATTTGTCAGCCCTTGCCAACAGACTGCAAGTATTCAGCTCCTGTAGATCACCAAACACTTTTTGCTATTTGAATAACACGTGAAACAGAACAGGGGTGTGATTTCTCTTTCCTGAACATTGCATTCATACCTGATTAACACTGCCTGATGAAATAAATAGAGAGGGAAATGAAAAAAGGCATCCATTTAAAAATAATCTAAACTAATTCTCATATTGTTCAGATATTCTGTTGGAATTTTTAAGGCTCTGAAGAAACATGTAACATTTTTAGTTCTCCCTTTTACCCCTTATCCTTTTACCAGTTCCTTTCTATCAGAATGATTTGTCAGAAAAAGAGAAAATTCTGGGATAGCAAGGGCAGCACATCAGAAGGTTTTATATCTTATTGTTAATCACTCTGACAGATGGACTTATAAACCCAGGGACCATTTTGATGAAAACCAGACCTGAAAAATGTTATTAGCTTGGGCAGCAATAATTGTCTACTAGCATCCACTGATATTAATTTTGGATTCATATTTATGATTATTTCTACCTGTCCATTTCCAGGGCAGTTTTAGAGTGCCCAGAGCATGGCTGCCAGGTTGTTGTGTCACCCAGTATCACATCCTGGGCTTTTATTGGATTCATTTTTCCTTCTGCAAGTATTTGCTCTTGATGGTTAATCCAGAAGCTTCTTCATTCTGAGCTGAGAATAAAAATACAGAATTGGTTCTCCAATTAGCAAACATTTTCAACTGCAAAACTATCAAATCAATACCATATCCTCAGCAATCATTTTACTTACAAAAGCGTGATTTTTTTTTTTTTTTCTGAGAGCTCTGAATGCCCATTTCTTGGCTAATTAACTGCCCCTCTGCCTTATCCAAGTGGCAGAGTTTAATTCCAAAATTAAAGACTGGAAAAACCCATGAAAAAGACTTCCAAAAGCAAATGACTTGCATTCAAACAAAAATTAAAAAAAAATAAAAATCAGTGCAGCCCTTTCTCCTATGAAAGATTTCTTGTGCAAATCAAAATTCAATGATTAAGAAAATTTTGGAAGACATTGCTCTGATGATGCTCTGCTCTTTCATATTGTTTATCCTCACATTGCTTCCCCTGAAGCACCTTAAATGAAGGCAATGAATAGCAGCAATTACATTAATGTATGAGTATTGTGCTTGTTTCTAGCTACAAAAAGAGGCAGCTCAGCCACAGCTGCCTCAGCAAACGTTCTCACAGATTTTGACAGAGCTTTTATTCACTCCATCAGTTGGAAAGCAACTTGTTTTACTTGAATGAAGAGGTTCTATCCTTTAGCTCTTCAGCAGTCCTGATGCAGTGGCCAGTTGTTATTTTTATTCTGCAAGGAGCACAACATAGCAAGAACAGTAGTTAAGTCTTCTGCTGATGGCTAAATTAATTGCTCCTAATGTCACATTTTGCAGTTCCCAGCTCAGTTTGATTGAATGAAGGTTTCTAACCCCACATTTTCACCCTGCCTGTGCGCTGGTTGAGGATGGATTGCATGAATTCATGTCAGGGAAATCCATTAAGGATTCCTAAATGCATGGATATGCACAGAAATACAACCCAGGGAGCAGCAGCAGTCTGGGAGAGTAATAGAGGGAATAGCCACAGCTAGATTGCTCTGTGTCTGCTGATAGCATATCAAAGGGCTGCCTGAACAGATTGTGCTGTCTGGCCAAGAAGTTCCTGAGGCTTTTTAGATAACTTAGTGCACTACTCCGTGTTTTTGGCAGAATGATCTCTTCTACAGTAATGAGCTGTGTTTAGAAAGCAGACTCTGTTTTGTTCAAGGATAAAATAAAGCAGTGGCTCTATTTGTATCATTGTATTCTTTCAGCTTTGCAGTTGTTTTTTTCCCCCCAGTCTTGGTTACCAATAAGAGTAACTTGGTCCAGATTTACAGTGGCATTTGAGCATCCAGCTTGGTGATGGATGATATTTTCAAAAGTGAATTACATGGATAATGCACTTAATTCTGAATAAACTCACTGGCCTAAACATGGGATTTCTGATGATCCTGTCAGCATTTATCTGTATCTTTGCATGCCTAAACATCTCTGTTGATCTAATCTTTCATTTAGGCTTTACTAGAAGCAGAAAATTCATTCCTCTGCAACTCTTCTATGTTATCTCAAGGATGCAGTGAAATGTCCAACACAATCTGAGAAATACTCATAGCAAGCAGCAGAGAATTCAACAAACCTTACCGTGTAGGTTTTACTGCCTCATTTAGGCACATTACTATCACTGGGCTAGAACTTTTTTTTTTTTTTAAAACTCAGGCATCTTGGGCTTCTGATTCCTTTTCTTGCTTGAGAAGAAAACAAGCAGGAAAATGTGCAGTAAAACATGGGAATGGTGTTAGAACTGAGTGATCTGATCTTTAAGGTCCCTCCAAACCCATATCTCTGATTCTGTGATTTGAATATTTCTTCTTTTTTGGTTATAAAAATTCACTCTTTTACCTTATTGGAAAATGACCATGTATCACCAGATATATATGACCATAACCATACTGTGATTCTATCACAGAGTAAGTAAATTTTCCCTGCCTTCACCCCTAAGGCACATAAATGGACACTTAAAAGTTCTGTATGTTCATTTTACTGAAACAACAGCTTTTTGTAAAACATGGGTCGAAATCCCAGAGCCAAAATCTGCACTTTCTTATATGTGGGAACCAGCAGGAAGGGTGAGTAGCTTTCTTTGTAGGAAGATGATTAATGAATTGTTGACAGTAATAAAGAAGCAGACATCTTGGAAATATTATTATGGATCACATATCATTTCAAACAGCAAGCCTGCCTCCCTAAAACATTTTATTTGTTATATTGTGCAAATCGATTGTAATTTGCTACTGGCTTCTTTTCAAATACATTTCTTCATTGCTGCCTTGGTAAATAATAAATCACACTAACTATTACTTCAAAATTGAGTGTTCCAATTTAGTTATGAATGGTGAAAGTAGAGGTACTTCAGGGTATAAAATCTTTTAGCAGTTCATAGAAAAATAGCTTCTTAAAGATAACCATATCAAAAATCATTAGAGACAGACTAGACCATACTGGTGCACGTGCCTCTGTGAATGAAGGCAGCCTGGAAAACACTGACAAGGTCATGCTCAATGAAATATTTTCTTCATATTTGTCTTCAGACATAAATCAGAAATGTAATAGATATTTGCTTCTTCCAGATTACCAATTTGTGCTTTGTATAACTAAAAAGATTTGTTTCTCATGCTCAGAATGTACAAGTCGTGCTTCTCATATATGAAATAAACCTGAAGGAACAGAAATGATTCTACAAAGTTAGTAGACCTTGATGGGTCAAGTACATCTCTGAAATCTAATGGATAATTTATATTAAGCTGCACTATTGATTTTTGTTTTCTTGCCTGGTTTTACATGATGTTAGCTTCAAGACTCAACAAATAGCTATGCATCCAAAACACACAGTCATTGAGAATTTTTATATGATTTCCAGAGAAAATATGTAATATTTCTTAATTGTTAGATTTCTCTTTCAAGCTACTTAAAGATAAAGATAAAATATAGATTAGGATGAGCCAGCAATTCAGCTTTACTGTCTGTACGGAGGAGTTTACTGGACCCTTCTTTCTGCATATTCAGACAGCCCACATGAAGGAATTCTGCAATTAAAGTTATCCATGAAAAGCATAACTCCATAAAATAAGGAATAATTCAAGCCATGTTAGATGGCTGCTCATCAACTTCAGTTTTTAACCAAATGGGAACATATTCCTGATTTTTCTTCCACGTGTCCACCTTTATCTTTTTCCCATGAAGAGACAATGTGATGATGAGAATTTCATTAAATAAAACCCTATTAAACCCTCGTATTCAGTTTAGAAATGTTCGAGAAGAAAATATGGAAACAGCAGTTGGGGGTAAAAAAAAAAAAATAGACCTAGAGAGACATAATCACTATTCTGTGATCTGTTGTGCTCCTGACATACATTAAGAAGATCCCTTGGAGAATTCTGTCTCCATTCATTATATCCCAAAAGAGTCTGGTTTCACTGACCTTGCTCTCAGTGTCTTGTGCCCTACTGATTTAAGGAGCTTTATACAATGAGTAGCTCAAAAGGGGTGAAATTAGCCCAGAGAGACATAATATATAAAATATTCTTTGCTCAACATTAATTAGTTTACCTGACTTTCGTCTGGTAGGTCTGGTCTCCAAGGTACAGAGAATATTTTGATTTCACATGCCATAACATCAGACACTTAAGTTCTTTAGTTTCATATCCTGCTCTGGGGGTGGTAAATTTGTTTAAATAAAATCTTACTTCAGCAATAAAAAATGAATTTTTGTCACACTTACAAAAACAAACCAAAAAGGAGCTCTTTTTACTGAGGACTTGGAGAAATAGATGATGAATTAGACTTTTTGATAACTGAAGATTAATATTAGTCTGCTTCCAATCAAAAACTTCAGCACTTGAATAGGGATGCTCGTTGACACAGCCTCCAAGACAATACACCAAAATAGATACAGCTGCTGAAGTGGAAGTTGCTTTCAGCCAATGAATTTCCTGCTTGTCAGATTTGTATGCGTGTTTGAATGTGAGGGTAATGAAATAACATTATAGATTTCAGAACCAGGGCAGCCTTTATTCAGATAAGGTTATAAGCAAATATGGTTTAGAATGAGTGTCTGCTGAAGTAATAGAATCTATTCCCCACTTCTCAGGAGTTTAACTGTTTGCTGCAACATTTAAACATGCACAGAAATGCAGAAATGAAGAAATGCACTTTGGGGTCACATGGAGAGAGTTTTGCACCTTGGGCAAATAAACACTGCTGAGGTCACAGGGGCCATCTTCAGACAGCTTAGTGTGAGTCTGTACAGACTTAACTCTTAATTCCCAGTGCTTCCTTTCATATGGGTATTTTTCACATTTTAAAGCCAGACAACAGTAAACAAAATTTAAGTGAAAATTAATTGTCAAATCACAATGAGACCCAAAGGTTATTTCTCAAGATAATTAGCATACAAGGGGCTAGAGTGTCAGACACAAACTCACAGATCAACAATACACATTTGTAACTCTAAACTGGGCACTTCCAATGTAAAGTAGGCAAATCTTTCTATATCACTTCACTGCGATGCAGATTTTAAATAATCAAAATTATACTAAATAATAGCTTAGAGTTTTGAAACCTTCTCAGTTGCTAAACCCTTCAGAGGGTTAATGCTAATGCCACTCTGTAAAGCTAACGCCTCTCATCTGGAGAAAATTCTCCTGTCAGAGCAGCATTTGCAGGATAAACTTTTTGAAAAGCCTTTGACACATCAATGAAAAGCCCTGTACCACCAGTATCACTGCACTATTCAGCAGAAATGTCACAAAAGCAGTTAAGTGGAGAGAGAGGGAGAACAGCAATGAGCTGCTCCCACTCACACCAAGCACAGAGCCAGCAAAGGACCACGTGCCTGGAAGAAATTGAGCAGTATCTTGCACTGCATCTGATGGAAATCCTCCAGTTGCAAATGCAAACTATAATGGGTTATTAAAATATTAAAGATAGGAGTGACCTTTGGTTATTGGGGTTTGTAAGTTTAGGTTTCTTTTATTTTTTTTCAAATGGGGAAAAAAGAATTTTGAGCAATTCAAAAGAAATGGGTTGGCAGTAGAGATTAAATTAAAATGAATAGCATGACCATGACAGAATTAAAACTATGTTCTATAGAGCTTCTGAAGATATTTATTCCATTACCATTTCAGTCTTCTAAGGAAATCTTTTAGCTTACTCTCAAAGGCCTGAGCTTGTGACCAAAATATTCAAAGCAAGGACCAGAAGTGCCCTGAAGAGTATTGAAGTCAGGGGGATAATTTTTCTGAAGAACTCAAGTAAACAGGCAAAGTGGAGCAGCACATTCTGGGAATAATTGTTGCCTCTAGTATATTAAGTTATTCAGCACGAGGCTATTCAGCAGTAATTATACCACCCCTGGGCAAGCATGATTTAGTGCAGCACACTGGTGAAAGCTGCATAATTAAGAGAATGGGATCTGGCTAGTACTGAACACACCTTTCCAAATGTTCATTTGGTTGGGTTGGCAAGAGCCACGCTGGGCTGGGCTGGATGGGAAGGTGAGCAGGGTGGTTTGTGTTACAATGGCTTCAGTGCCACAGCGTTTAGCACTGTGCAGCCAGAAGGTCAAACTGCTCTCATTTAACTCTGTGCAAGCCAGCCAGCTCACACACAATTGCAAGTGTCTAATTAAAAGCTGCATGTGGTCTGCTGGGCCACCCTCTGATATAAATGCTTAATGCAGTTTAGCACATTTTGTTCTGGCTATGTTGAAATCAGGCAGGACAAAGCCATACATGGGCTCTAAAATCAGCTATAATGCCCCATATGCTTGAATAGGAAAAAAAAAATGATTGTTTAACAAAAAGAAAAAAAAAAAAACCAAAACAGAAAGAAGAAACATTTTGGTGTTATAGATTAATTCCTTCCCTTGCAATGTGAAATGTTTATTGAATAATGTTCCTTTTTCTCTGTTGATCACATTATGTGATTTGTAGGAACAGGGAAAAGGAACCTCTGGAATGGTTATCACATTGACACAAAACCACTCAGATTCTCTTTCTATCCACATTTCTTACAGAATACAAAATGAGGATATAAAGAGGTATGAATCTCTTCCATAAGACAGAAAGTACGACAAGATTGATGTCTTAAGTTTCAGCTTTCCCATTTTCCACATTCTGTACTGCACTGGTGTGTGATTCCGAACTCCATATAAAGTGTCAGCAAGTTCTCCTCCCAGCTCAGTCACACAGAACAATCCTTTTCCAGCCCAGAACCA
>JANRMJ010000026.1:16330372-16360624 GCA_025584955.1 Alethe diademata
TGGGAGGGTGGGACTGCAGAACCTGGAGCTGGGATTGGACAATGAACCCCAATATAGAAATGGACCCAAACTTATAAAAGTGTGAGAACTCGTGACTCAGGGTCCATCTTGGGTGTAGCCATGGCCAGGCTCTTGCACTGCCCAAGGTGAATCCTCTGACGCCTTTTAATAAATCCCTGCTTTATTCCTTTAACTCTGTCCATCCTCTGTCCCAGGTAACCTCTTTAGACATCAATGTCAACAACCAACACAGCCATATCTGAGTTTACACCTCCCACAGAACCCACACATGGAAATTCTCACCATGGGGCTCCTACACTGTCCCTGTCCCTCAGCCACCTCTGGGATCACTTCACACCACCCAGGGATTCGAAAGGCACCTGATGCAAGCCCACATCCCAAAGCACCATACTCGGGGGGATGTTTGCTGTGGCAGGAATTCTTTCCCCAAGCCTCCTCCCCACACATGGCAGAGGCTCAGCAAACATCTGACGGAGCAGCGGCGTTTGGAGCGCCTCCAGCCCCGGAGCTGGCTGCCTGCCCCGGCTGCTGGCTCCGGCCCTGGCAGCTCCCAGCCCCTGCTTCACAAGGAGCAGACTGGAAAATCCTCCAGGGGAGGTCATGGGGGGATTGGCTTGGCTCCTCCACATCGTTTGTCTTGTCTGAAATTAATTTCGAGGAAGCTGCTCAGCATTGCTGGAGAATAAGATTCCGTATTAGCGGGAGCCATTCGTTTTCCTGCTCAGGGTAAGGTGATGGAATGCAACATTCAAATGCCAGGATTTATGTCACTCTGGGGAAACATGTTCTGAGCAATTTGATTTTTTTTAACACTTCTCAGTTATCCTGTTTGATACAGGCATCACAAAGAATGAAAGCCTACAGCTCAGTGGAGTAAAAAGAAATAAATCTAAGTTTTGGTGGGTTAGAATAAATGTAGGGAAACTAAACATTTCTTTTTCTTTTGTCTTAAAAAGTAAAATCAATAAAATTTTAAATTTAAGCTTTGCATTCTTTTGCCACTTTTCAGAACTTGCACATCTTTCAGTAAGAAGAGTAGCCATTACTACTATTTTTGCATCTCTTGCTATTTTGCAGCAATATATCTCTGACTTACATTTGAAAAACATTAAAGGTATTTTGACTAAACTTATTTACAAAGTCACTGACTTAAATTAAATTCCTCAAGGTTAAGCCAAGTTTGAAGATGACCTATAATCCCATAGCCCTCCAGACATCATCTTCTGTGAATTGTTTTGTTAATAGGACCAGCTCAGAATCAAACTGGGATTTTACCTGTCTTTCACCATTACCTTACCTCACTGTTATCAGTCATTTATTGCGTATTTCTTCTTTTTGTCATTTTTTTTCCCATTGCTTATCTCTTCTAGCCCATTGCAATCAGTGGTAGATTGCTTTCTAAGTTCTTTTTATTATTTTTTTTTCCTGTGAAAGAAAATAGATTTTCACAGGGAAAAAAATAAAACCAAAAAAAAGAAAATTTCAACATCCAGATCACTAAATACTGGGAACCTGTGTCAGCTAGAAACTCTTCCATTCACATGCTGCTTTTACAAACAACTATTTTTCACACTGATTCAGGATGGAATTAAGAGCTTGGAAATTTTCCTAAAAGAAATTAAACTCTGCGTAACAGGGGAGTGATGCTGTGTCCGCACCATGGGAGGCTGGGACAGCAGCTCTGAGATGATGCTGCAGTCTCATCTCCATGCCACAGAAAGAATAACCTTTCATCATTTCATCATTTCCCTCCTTCCCTCCCTCAGCCTCCCCATCCCAAATTCCTCTTCCCACCAAGCAGAGGGGCTCGGGTACAGCCAGAGGTCCCCAGACTGGGCAGTGCTGGAGCAGAACAGGATGGTGCAGTTTGTGCCTGGCTTTGCTTTGAACACCACCCTGCAGCAGGGTGGTGAGATGGGCAGCACACCCAGCAGGGCTGCAGGAAGGCCAGGAGCTTGTTCTGATTGTGAGAGGTCAACCAGAACAGGATCACAACACAGAGGTGTCCCGAGAGCCACGGCCCCACCAGGATTTCCTGGGCCATGCACTGTTCTGGGAGAGACTCTGCTGTCGAGGCCAGGGAGGTGAGGAGGGAGAGGCAGGGCAAACTTGCCCTGAACTCTGTTTGCCACTCATGGACTTGCTCAGTAAAGGGAGAAAAACATCTTATGTTGACTGAAAAAGTCAGAAGTCACTTAAGGACACTGACTTTGTGCAGTGAACAAAATAACAGACTTGGTTCTTTCATCACTCTTTGACTTCACTGATGAGTCAAAAATCAAGCTCTCATTTTTAGCTGGTTGAAAACAAACTGGATAAGATACTGAAAAAGCTTCCAGAATTTACATCTGTTACCACAAATTCAGATCAGATTCTGCCTCTGGGTGACCAGCCATGAGTTCTTCATGATTTGCTACACATGGGAGAATTTCAGCATCAGCCCACACACCCAGTCTCTACAGCATTTTTGAATTTTTAGGTTTCTAAGCCTGTTTATGCCTCTCCACAAGCACCTGTTAATTTGAAAAGCTGCAGAATATAAAACAAAGCAAAACAAAAATGAAAGGAAAAAAAAAAAAAGCAGCTGCTTATGGCATTGGGGACAACAACAAAGCTGAGCAGAAGAAGCAATCTTTACCTCGGGGAAAGGCAATAACACTTCCAGCACATGCAGCAGCAGTGGTTTTCCTGCTGTAATGCATACTTTGAACTGGCTCTTTTCCTGGACTCATTTTTAGCTCAGAGACTAATGATCCTTTTTGCTAAGTCACATCAGTGCAACGCTGTGAAAGGACAAGTTCCATCAAAACGAACGAGTCTATATTGGCACACACAATTTTCATCTATGTTCCAAGGAATTATTTTGATCTGCAAACTTAAATTAAAGCTCATTCCTGGTCTTTTAGTGACTCACATTTCCCTGGGAGCTTATGCTCTAAGTAACACTTACTGTCATTGCTCTCTGCTCTCTTGCAAAACAACGGATGCTTAGAATTAATTCAAAAAGCTGTGGAATGTGCAATATATTCACAACTTCAGGCTATGGCATATGTAGTGACACTATGTATTCAAATACCAGCTATAATCAATATTTGTGATTTATATGCTGGAATTTAATGACCTCCTCCATACTTATCCTCAAAGATTCATATAATTTTGACTCCAAACTCCCAAATGCCACTGTGCACAGCAGTTTACAGCATGAGGGCTTTTCACAAGTTATATGGCAAATCTGAAAATGATTCTCATCACTCTGGTGCAGATTATTGCAGCAGTTTCCACTCTGGAGATGAGAGTGTTTGCTGAGACACATCTGGGGCAGGAATCCCAGAACTGTGCTGTGTCCTCAGGCTGAACTGCTGGAAAGCCTCACTGGCTCCCAGGTGTGCAGGAAAAGCAGGGGAGAAGGGGCAGGTACCAACAGCAGAACACAAACATTTCCTGTGCTACATCCCAAGGAAATAGTGACAATAGAAAGGGACACCATGGGCCTTTCATGGTGGAGCTGTCAGCTGCTCAGGTCAAACACCAAAAGCAACAGAGTTCTCTCAGCCTCTATCAAGCATCATGGAGAATCTTCTCCAAGAACTTCACATTCCACAGCAATCCTTGCTTTAGCAGGCATTTACAATTTCCTTTCAATTTTCCTTATAAAGCTCCAGCACATTTTCACCATTTCCAGTTGAGCTTCTACATATTTGTTCTTTTTTTTTTCCCCCCTCTGAATATCAAGGACAAATCTCAAATTACCCTACAAGGATGTCAAAGCTCCTGCCTTAAAATTAAATCCTATCCTATCCCAATGTGAACTGTAGTATTTCCTGAAACCTCAGTAGACAGCCTAAATTAAGTGTTCACTCAGGAAAAAGAGGTACCCAAGCACCTGACTTTATAATGACTTTAACTACAATAGCTACCAAATTTGAATACCACATGCTCTGGTTTTGCTTTGCCAGTGAAGTATGTTTTGGCTTACAAAAGCATCTGAAGGCAGTTCTGCTGTGGAGAGAGAGAAAAAGAGGGAAAGAAGTAAATACTAAAGATAGAAGAATAAAAATCCTTTGAAGGGGAATTGAGTTCTTGCCTACTGCTTAAGAAAAATGCACTATAAAGCAGCTATTGATTTTTCATTCAACAGCACTGAATGTTTTATTGAAAAGGAGCAATGCTCAGTAATTTGAATTTTCAATTAAGGTAGCACATTCCTTGGACACATTTACTACTGCACTCCAGTGACATTTATTTGACTTTTAAAATCCCTCTACTATTGTATTCGTGTTTGTATAGATCAAACTCCCAATACAGAAAGTGCTCGGATTATAACACTGCTGATTATAGACATGTCTGCAAGGCTCTGTGGACAATCTAATGACTTTATTTATAGGTAGGACAAAGTGCAGTCAGACACAGCTGAAGTAAAATATGGCACCAGGAGAGAGATTAAGCAGTTCTGCATTTCAGCTGAGAAATATTTACATTTTATTTGTCTTTATGGACAGTATGTAGATGCTGTGAATTTAGTTATTTTAAAAGGTTTGCATTTTAGAGGTTTGGGGCATCTTTACTGATTATAAAACTTAACAACTACTTGAACAGATAAAAATTTCAGCTGTAGGATAGGCTGGAGTATTTTTGGACTATAACTAGGTAATGCTGGCTCATACTGGATTTCTTTCTGGAGATAAACTGTCTGGTAACCTGCCAGCTTTTATGGAGAGCTTGATCTGCATGTGCTCAATTGACAAACTTTATTATACTTGTAGAAATGGATTCAGTCTCTCCTAGGCATAGGTGTTTCTTGTTCAAAAACCTGATTATCTGCTCCTGCTAAGGGAAGGACTTGGGTAATGAGCAAAAGGAACACACCTGATATGCAACACCAAGAAATTACTCTTATTTTATCCGAAGTCTAGGCCCAAATATTTAGTCCAGTTGCAGTGATGCCAGCACTTTTATCTCAAAATAAATTAGGCTAAAATATCAAATATGCCAAAATCAAGGCTTTTCTTTTTACCCTTGCCCATGTTTTATTTCTTCTCACCCTGGAACTGCTTGAGGCCATTTTGGAGGAGAAGTGGAGCTCCTTAACCCCCCCACAAAACTGAGCCAGCCCAATGTACTGCAGTGCTTGAGGTGCCTTTTTTGTCTGTGTGACCTCTAGTCAGGATGGACTCCACAGATGGACTCAGTGAAGTGCTCCCAGCCCTGCCACCACCTGACTGAGATTTCCTGTTACAGCTAATGAGGTTCTGCTCCCACTTAATCTCTAAATATGGCACAGTTCATGCTTTTTAGTTTGCTTAATGACATGATATTAATAAAGACATGACCTGAACAGCTACTTGCATTTATTGTCTTTTCTCCCCCCTCCCCCCTTTCTAAAATCCTGCTGAGGTAATTTAATTTTTTGAGATTATAAACTGTTGTTTTGTTTGACAAGTTGGATGTAATCCTCCAACACTGCCATGAAAGCACTCACCAAGGTCAATGCATAAGCCAGAAATTTACCTGAAACATTTATCATGATATTGAAATGGCTTTGCTACTTATTCAAGTTATTATTATTATTATTACTATTATTATTATTATTGCCTTATTGACAGAGCAGGATGCTAACCCATACTGAAGAAAGGTTGAGCCCTCTGTAATTATGTGTATTTTCAAGCAATTTCAATTTATTAAAAGCACAGAACCGTACTTAACTCTAACTTTGTTGAACAGTAACTATGCTGAACAGAACTACTCAATATCTTGTTTTTCCAATGAGAAATGGCCCTGAAATAGGTACAGCAACTCATGACTTTATCAAAACAAATTATAATTGGCATAAGCACGGGAACCAAAAGTTTTTGTTGGAGTTAATGAAACCACAATGCAATTCTCTGATCAAAATCATTAACTGGCAATCTTGGTGCAAATGAGATTTTTGTGGTTTTGTGTATGTGTAAGACTCAGATATTAGACAGCAGAGAATTAACTCTGCATCATTATTTTAAATTGAAACCAAACAAGAAAACAAATATCAATTACCTTTAATTTCAAGAACAAGAAACCTTGTTTGAGTGAGTGAAATCAGAGCCCATTGATTTTTAATGGGATTTGAGCGTTTTCTCTCTTTAGGCTTGATTTGATTTTGTCATTTTTAATGTATGGGATATTATTTTTGCTTCTAATAGACATCAAGTTTCCAAAAGACTAGTTATAGTTATAGTTTTCTATTCACAAATCTCTGCTCCTTGTTTTGAACCAGATGTTACAAAAGAACAAAATACCTGAAGTATGCTGGTTTGGATGTTCTTTTTGGCTTTTTTGGTTCTTTTTGCCATAACCATTGGTCTAGATCATTTTCTGTCCTCCTTATCCATCAAAGAGTAAAACAAATTTCAAACTCACTTTCGGATGTTCAGAAACATGTTTCAACCTCCTTATTGAACAATTTTCACTTTCTACTCTCTCTATTTCTTTCCAAACAGGAAATGCAGAACTGAAACCTACCCAAACAAAACAAAGAGAAAACTAAAAATCAGGAGAACAGAAAAATGTCAATCTTTAAAAATCAAACTTAAGAATTACATGCATTCCTTATGCTTACAAATGATCTTCACTGGCACTTAATTACAGTTCAGTTCAATTAATCAGATGATCAGATGCATTGATTCTTATCAGCAGATTAACCCTCTTATAAAGTTCTATGAAAATTTATGGGATTGCAGTTGGCAATTCAACTTATTTTCAAGTACTTTGTCCTCTGTGAAATAAATAAATGAATAAATGAGGACTAAATTTTGCCTTCCTGCTTTGGAAAAAAAGTTTTCACCTAAAGAATGAATGAAGATAGTGCATAATATCATGGTCTGGCCTGCATAAATTTAAGTGTGAATTTGAGACTGCAGAGCCTCATTAAGTTTCAGAGATTTCAGAGGAGGTTCTACAAATGTACAATGGGAGCTCTCTCTAAACAGAACTCAAGCCATGGCTGCATAAAGCTGAGTGACCATAAATGAGGAATGACTAGAGACAAAGACAAATGAGGACATGCTTGGAGCTCTGGATTCCTGTATGCTCTGGTTGAACACTTCTCATCCTGATAAATCTTCTCTTCATCAATTTTAATGCTGGAAAGATTTGAGAACAAGAGATGAACCTGGCCTGACGTTTACCTTTCTGAACTGCTACAACTTTTACAAAATTCCTTGGTGACTTTTCTTGCTTGAAAGATGCAATATGAATCCAGAGATATTGGCTGATAAGTAATCTACATTTCAAAATCGACATTAAAGATCAACATTTCACCATTATGAGGAAAAATATCAGGAGATTATTCAGTGCAGCTAAGAGCCTCTTTGTACACACATGGAGAGTCAATAAAGGGGTCCTGAATTTGCCTGTAAGAAAGTTTTAAGTCTTGATGGATAGAGACTCCTCATGCATAATATATATATGCATAGCCTTCCTTGTATATACACATAAACATAGAATTAGACATAATCATCTTTCATGTTCATTCTTATCTCCCAATGACAGTAGTTGAGTTTTTACTCCATCTACAGACACTGAAAGAAAGCTAAAAATTCATTACTTCTGTGGAACCATAGAAAAGTGGATACAAGCAGTTAATCCAAGTGAATACTTTTGTTATCCTGAACTGAATATTGATCCTGATCTAATCCTGATCTCGCTACTGTATTTAGATTATTCTCTCTGGAATGAAACTATTGATATTGAACATGCAGAATCGAATTAATCAAAATATTTTAATCCTCCTTTAAATTCCACATTTGTTTACAGCTTCACTTGGGGACAATGGAATCAAACCCAGGTACTCATTTCCTTTTCCAGCTCCCTCAGCCTTTCCTCACAAGGGAGATGCTCCAGCCCCTTCATCCTCTTTATCAACCTTCTCTGGATCCTCTCCATGTCCCCTCATCCTGGGGAGCCCAGAACTGGACACAGCACTTCAGAACTGCCTCAAAGGGCTGAGCAGAGGGGCAGGATTCCCTCCCTGACCTGCTGGGAATGCTCTGCCTGCTGCAGCCAGCCTGATCAGGTGCTTAAAGCATTTCTCATACAAGAGCTCCTCCAATACAAGAAGGGGAAATACAAACAATTCCATTTAAACGTAAGAAAAAAAGCAACTTCTCTAAGACCAGAATGGTCAAGCAGTGGAACAAGTTGCCCAAAGAGGTCGTGGAGGCTCTTTAAAGACATCCAAAATCCAGCTGGACAAATTCCAGGGCCATGCTCTGAGCAGGCAGAGGAGATGCCCAGGCTGCAGAGCCCTGTGCCAGCCTCAGTGACCCTCAGAGAGAGCTTTTAGTGCCAGGGCTATGGCAATGTCCTGTGTAAAGGCCAGGAAACATCACCTTAAATCCTCTGCTGCTTTAGGGGCCAACCTTCATCTCCAAGCTTTATTTCCAATAGTGTGCTAATGAGAAAACCACTAGTGGGAAGGAGCACTTGCTGTTAGATCTATTAAACATGATTAAAAGAAAGAGGCTGGAGTGCAATTAAGGTAAATATTTCATTGAGTTTTATTAATCTGCAGACATTGTATCCAAAGCAGACACACTGAGGTCTGAGAGTTCATTGTGTTAAATTTGTAAAGAATGGGGCTGTGGATGGAAGGTGGGATAGGGCTTTATTTGTAATACCTTAACAGACATTATCACTTTAACATCCATCTTTCAGTCTTTTTGCTACTAACATTATAAACAAAAAAAATTTAAAAAAAAATCCATGTTTGAAAAAAAGGGTAATAAGTAGTATTCTGAGCCATAAAGAACAGAATTAGGTAACACAGATATTGAAAGTATAAAATTTATCCTATGTTTCTCCATTTAAAAAGACAGCATATATAATAACGGACAGGCACTGAAGTGTTAAATTCTTTTGGAGACAGTAGACAACTTATTAATTTCTGAAAGTGGCAGAAACTGAATGTTTAAAAAATGAAAGACTGTTTTCAGTAACACAAGGTGTTTTAATTTAGATCATATGTCAATAACCTCCTGTTTTTCCATTTTGATTTGCTTTTATTGCCTGCTTTCTTGGTTCTGTCTTATCTAACAGCTTGAGGAAATAACAATTTGTGTCACAGATTTACCTCTCAGTCTCTCTAGCCATTTTCTCATTCAGATGTATTTTCTATTTCATCACCTTGCCTTCAATTCACTAAAATAGAATTGAAAATATGTAAGAAGTGATATTCAAAAATAAAAATATGATATACTATATACAGCTGTGGCAGCACAATGGCAATGGTAAACTGCAGTGGCAAGATAAGTACACTTCTTTTCTCATGGCCTCTTTTATGTAAAAAATGTAAGGGCTGAGATTTTTAATCGAGTGCCTCCACAAATCAGGTGTTTGAAGTATCACACCACCTCCCACTCAAGTCATGAGGAAAAAAAACTGAGAGAGAACTGGCAAGAAATGTAAGAGATGTAAAAACTGGGGGAAAAAAAAAAAAAAGAAGGCTTTGTATTCACTGGTCTAGCATCTTTAATAATTTAGATTTTAGGAATTGATGATCACTAGCCATTTCTGCTGTCTCTCTTTAAAACTGAGATATTTGTTAATTCCTGTGGAACAGCAAAAATTAGTCAAGAAACAGGAGATTAATAGGAAGTACAAAATGGGGTGTTAATTCCATTGTCAACTTGGAAAAGCAAACTTTGGAAGAAGTCCTCTAATGTTCCACTGGAGGAAAAAACCCTACATAAGATAGGATGCACAGAAAGATGGAGATCAAACCAATCTGCACATCTCAGCCCTGCATTATTTGAAGTTGAGGCTGGTTTCAAGAAGCTGCCTTGATCTTAGGGCCTCATAATCAAATGCATTGTCTGGTGCTGGAATGAAGCCAATCTGCTTTGAAAGGCCTTTGCTACATCCCTCCAAAAGCACTAGAAAAAAGTATACAGGGAAAAAAGTCTGATCTGAGCTTCATCTCTAAGTTCAGAACAAAGATATTTTAAAGAAAGTCACTTGTACCTTGCTGCGTGCTGACAGAGAACTCAGAGGCTCTGAGGAAAAATACAGAATGGATTTCAAATTAAATGTGGAAGGAATAACCTTTGTGCATCTGTAAGAAGCAGAGGAGAATCTGAATTCTTGAATTTCAGGACTGCCACAGTGGTTATTCAGGTGCCTTTAGCACCCCGTGGCTCTGCCTGGTGTCCACTGCCCAGTACTGGCCATGAATCTCAAATGTTTCACCTTCCTTTTTAAATACATACCAGGGGGCTCCAAAAAGGAAAAAAAAAAATTAAGTGAGAGGACTAGCACACAGTAACTGGACATTATTTAAATATGATCATGATGAACTCATTTATTTACATCATTATGACCTGTTTCTCCACAATTCAAGAGCACAATTCTCTGCCAATCTTTCACATCCATTTTTCATCCACCAGCATCATGCTGGCACATATAAAATCCCTTCTACACTATTTTTCAAACACACCTGATATTCTTAACAGTGTAGTGATATTTCTGTGCACACTGACATGCACAAGTATTTCAAGAATGCAGCAGCAAGTCACAGGGATCAGTTGTGTGCTCAGACTTCTCCTGTGGAACACTTTATTGTCCACAGAGATGAAAGATCTACACATGAAACAGCCATGGAAATAAAAGCATTTGGAAGGTTTCCCTTGTAATTTAAGTGTAGAAAAAAAAATCCAGGAAAAAATACACTTAGTGATGAGTACAGCCTTCAGTTCTGTTTGCATTTAACACTTCATTCCCTGAACTCAACTTTCAACTGAATGAGAAACTTTCATGCACTTCTTTGAGGACCACTCATGCTGATCACTCACCATGAGTGAATGAATTCTGTAGTTCTTTTAGACTGAAATTAGATATTTTTAAAATGAAACAGAACTGATCTCTAAAACAAAGAAAAAACCCTACATCAAACAATGATAGCCAGTGAAGTATAACTTAAAACCTCTCTATTAAGCCTTACCTTCCTCTGCCGTCCCTGCCACTCCTCTTCATAAAAAAAAATTAATTAAGAATCAGATTTAAAAATCGAGTATTAACACATCATTGCTGCCAACACTGTAAAATAGTGATAGCAGCAATAGCAGTGGATTTCTCAACCTGTGACATGCTCAGGTCCAGGCCCCTGCTCTGCCCTTGCCCTGTGATGACCCTCAGCAGTGGAAGACCTGACCAGCAGGGCCTTGCTGCATAAAATATTGTAATCTTACAACAAGAACAAGATCTTTAGGATCTGAACCATGGAGTTCAATCTCTTGTACCTCAGAGCTGCTCTCCCCAGTTTATTAAAAATTCAAACTCCAGCTGTGGACTTGCCTTTGTAATGCACTGTCAGGGCACCACCCAGAGGACAGAGGGACAGCAGAGCAGGGATTGCAAACGACATCCCCAAATAAAACACTTTAATTACCAGAATTACCATCCTAATCACTTCCAACCACTTTCCCTACTTCTCTCTTCCACTGACTTTTTTTTGTAACATCTTTGTGCAATGTAATGGAAGAGGAACATCTTTGAAATGTCAACTTTTATTCTTTGATTTCTCAGAGAGAGAATTTCTTTCCTGAATCCTCACTTATTTTTTTCTACAATCTGTGCATGATCAGAAAATAAGAAAAAAATATGCATTAATTCTTTGAAAGTGAAGGTAAAATCAGCATTTGCAAAATGGATATGCAAGTCCTTTCCACTGTTCAACAATGATATGAATCTATTCCCTGATTGCATTTTTGATACAAACCCACATCTACCAGCTGGCCCAAACAGATCCCCACCACATCCACCATGTGTGAAATTATTAAATCATTTGACCACAAAGATTCAAACAGACAAGAAAATGGGTGAAACAAAAAATTGAAAGGGTTTTGGCATTAAAAAACCCCCTCTTTTGATATAGCTATACATTATCAATATTCCTACCAAAGTTGTTATTTTAAATAGCTCATCACCACACCAAATAAAACACAATTTCTACTCTACTAATGTAAGTTAAAAACATTTTTGTTGTTTCATTTTTAACTCCACAGACAAATACCATTTTTTAACACAAAAAAAACCAGTAAACACTCTTTAAATTCTGATCCCAAAACAAACCCTAATGGCTGTGTCCATTGGATTTTGTCGTGTTCTGTACTAAGGCTGAGCTCAGACTACAGCTTTTTTCAATAACCCTACTTTGATATCAGTTCAAATGTATATTCAGCAAATCAGTGCAAGCACGGTGACTTTGAGTCAAAATAGTTTAAAACTGCCCAACACATTAGAAATGTTATCAAGGAGGAGACAGCAGAAATCTCATAACCTTTGTTTCCATAGGAAGCAAAGCTGAAAACCAATTGCCTCAACTCCTCCAAATCTTTGACAGCACCAAAAATTAGGTTTTTTTCTGTGGATGAGGCAATTGTGATATTCAATCCTTCTCAGTGACAGCACAGGAGTCTGCCACTCACCAGAGCTCTGCTGACTAACACTGAAGATGCATTTCAACCGACAGGTTCCACTTCCCAGAGACATTTTAATGGGAAAAAAGCAACAACAACCCCCTCAGAAGCTCAAAGTGGAGACAAAGGAAACTCAAATACATCAGAACAGCAAGAGCTTGCAGTCTAGATAAACAACATATGCTCTGCAACCGACAACACTTTTTGTTAAAAGAAGCAAGCAGTCTTCAGTTTACAGGTTTAATTAAAACCAGCCAGAGCATCTCACTTTCTGATATAGAAAATCATGGAAATAAATTAAGGACACAAACAGTGCTAGTTTCTCATCTAAGTTGCTCTATTTGTGTTTTATAATCATAATTTTTGTATATTTTACTTTTTCTTTCCCTAATGCGTTTCCTAAAATGGAGTTACAGCAGCCTTTCCTTATCTTAAAACAAATAAACATCTTGTCAATGATTTCATATGATTCTCTTAATGTCTACACAAAGCATCGTACAAAAAAAAAAAAACAACAAAAAAACCAAGCCCTCCATAATCTAGGGTTACACATTATTTCTGATTTTGTGTTGGAGGGTACAATACAACTCAGCCTAAAGAGAGAAAACATTATTTGTGAGAGGTACAAATTTAGGTGACTCCTCATATTCATACCTAAGTGTCTACACAACACTTTGCCACCTAGACTGTTATTGTAGAGATATATTAGACATTTTTATTCAACACACTTTTAAAACAACCACTTTTCTTCTCTTGGAGAATGGTGTAGAAAACCATCTGGGTGTTTATACTGTTATTGTTCATTCCTCTACAAAAAGGAACCATTACTGCTACCTTTAAATTAATTTTAACTACACATCTGTGTATAAACAAGTAGAAAAAGCTCAATGTAGAATCACAGAAGCTACATGAAATTACTGAATTTTTTGTTTAAAATATTTCTAAGTGTATCCTATTAATTTCTAACACACTTTAGTCCCTGTGGTACCTCCTTGTTTTAGTCCACTTACCTTCAGACAGCCTCTTGATGCCTGGGTTTTAGGCACTTATTGCCTGTAAGTTTCCTTCCACAATAAATAAAAACAACCACTTGGGCTAATTCAACCTACACAAAACCCTTCAGGTATTTAACCATTTTTTAATTAAAAATACAGGAATTGCAAACCAGGGCAACACATTGAGGATGCACCTGTACAACAGACAGAAAGTTAACTTTAAATATCTTACTTTGACAAACTTAAACTTACTGGAATAAACACACCATGTAAATATGATAATGAGTAAATTCTAACATATTCAGTCAAACATCGATGGAATTTTTTCTGTCTTACTTAATTAGTTACAGTTACATGTGCTGCTGTCTCTCATTAACTTTGTAATTCCTGGGCATGCATAGGTGGGTGCCTCACCAAATATCCTTTGATTAACACACAGCACTCATATAATATATGCTAATTCCTATTTGCTAGGAAGTTAATTATAAAACTTTGATAATCTGTTTTGATAAATTTAGTTCAGTGGAAAATACGTGTTCCTAGAACAGAATCGTATTAAGTTTGCTTTGCCTTTGACTTTTTAAGGCAGTTACCTGTTACCTGTTGGGGAGAATCCTCTGGCTGCAGAGCAGGCAAAGCCAAGTTCAGAATAAGATTGGTTGTGGTTTAAACCCAGGTGGCACCTGAGCACCACAGAGCTCCTCACTCACCCCCCTCACTCCACCCCAGGGGGATGGGGAGGGCAGTCAGAGGTAAAACTTGTGGGTTAAGAACAGTTTAATAATGAAAACAAAGTAGAATGTTATTATATAATATTCTAAAGCACAGTAGAGTATAATAATAGTAACTATTAATAAGGATAATAAAAAGAAGAAGGAAAACATCTAAAGTACATCTAAAGGTTGCTGCAATCTGCCCTTTATTTTCTTCTCTCTGGGAGTCCTACAAAGAGTAACACTATTCCAAATTCATCATGAGAATACCCTTATTCCTTAAGAAATTAATTTGAATTCAACTCACAAAAACACACTGTGAATTGTAAAACTCATCTTAGATATAAAATTAATTTTACATGGGCATACAGAGAAATGATTGTCAGTAGATAGCAATGTGAAGCCATACCTGTATTTAAGCAGAGTTAATCTCTTGTACAAACAAAATGCTGCTTGCTTATTCAGTTTCCTTTAGCTAAATTCCTAAACTTCTAAGGACTTCAAAGAACTACAGAGAAGCGAGATAAAGAGCTTATCTGCATAATTCTTATGCTAATTCACAGAAGGTGTCTTGACTAAAGGGATGTCTATGTGCACACTAAGGACTCACTAATTCCCTTCCTCTAAACCCTAAGTTATTATACACGTATTTAATTGGAATATATCTGACTCTGCTTCCAGAGAGTACCTGGCTCTGGATCCTGCCGTGAGCTGGTGACTCCCAGGCTGACCTGGCACTTTTTTGGGGTATCTAGAGAAGTTTCTGAGCCAGGCTATTACCAGAGTTCACATGAAGTACAAATGCTCACTCCCAGCTCAGAGCCCTGCCCAGCAGCATGGGATTAGGAGGTAAAATACCCTCAACTGCTGCTCACCATCCTAAAATCTGGAACTACTCATTTTCTCACCAAGTCCTCCCTTCCCCAGCCCTTCACTCTCACATTCCGAGCTGCAATATTAGTCACTTTTTCTTAGGATAGAAAGAAGTGAAATCCCAACATTAAACATCCCTGACATTACTTTTTCCACAAAATATTTGTAACTTTTTAAACCTTTTAGTTCACAGAGTTCAAAGACAAACTGAAATATTTACGTTTACAAAAGTGGTAGAGGTTTCCTGGGGAGTTTGAATTGTTTTTATTAGTATGCTTTTATCACCTATTTGAAAATATTTATAATTTTTAATTCTATTTCTGCCTGTAACAAAGCACCAGTCATTCAAAATAAGCCTCACATGCATCACACACACAGAGACCATTCTCAACCTAATCCAAAAAAGTACTACCACCATTTTAAATGCTTTTAAACAAATAGTATGCTGCAGCCTGAAGAAATTACAGGGATTTTTTTAAAGTTTTTTTTTACCCTGTGGTCCTTGTGTTTTTGTTTTTAACTGTTTACTCAGTGTGATGGTTTGCTAATTTTGAGTGTGCAAATTCATTCTCATTACTAGATAGGTGAATGTTTGCAACAGCAGTTCAGCAAAAAGATCATTGCTGCCTGCAAAGAAATCCTACAACTATCTTCAAAGTTTTTATATAAAAATAAACTAACTGGAGTCTTTTTACTTAACAAATATGGTGCAGTACTAATTCACCTCCACAACAGCAGGAGGCTTTTCCCTTTAAAAAGGCAAGGTACACAATACAAAGAAACATAATTAGAGTTATGAAACAAGGCCTGAAAGGTCACTGCTTTCTACTTCATGCTAATTCCTCCTGGAATGACACTGATTTATCTGCACAGTAAATAACTCATTGTGAGAGCATCTCTGGGCCAGCCAGCACACCATCACTCATCAGGAGCTGCAGGGACAGGGCTGGCTTCACCTGACACGGGGCAGGTCCAGATGAGCTGTCAGGAGAAAACTTCCCTGGGAGGGTGATGAGCAGGATTTTCACAAAAAGGTGTGGCTGGGCCATCCCTGGAAGAGTCCAAGGCCAGGCTGGACAGGGCTTTGGTGCAGCCTGGGACAGTGCAAGGTGTCCCTGCACATGGTAGGGGGTGGAACTGGAGGAACTTTAAGGTCCCTTCCAAACCAAACCATTCTGGGATTCCATGACGTCCTACACTGCTAATCATTTCCTCTGACTTTTGGAAGATTTCTTTCTTTTTCCACTTTCTTTCTCTGCAGATATAAACAGTCAGATTTTCCAGGACTCGCTTTGAAGCAGCCTACCAAAACCAGGAATTGTTTTAATACAATGATGGTCTATAGGTTTATTAGGAGCTCTGACAGAGGAACTGCTGAATCAAACTCAGCTGCAGATTCTGGCTAAGTCAAGCAGAACGTGTAGGTTGGTAACAACCTGTGCACCAATGGTAAATAAGTGTGTTCCCATGGGCCTGGCATAATAATAGAAGTGAATAATTCATATCATGTGGGAAAAGACAATTATAATGCATCTGGAAAAGCAAAATACACAAAATAGGCTTTGTTTCATTATCTTAGTTTCTTTCCTTCTGCTTTTTATCAGTGACTCCCTTTCTGCCCTTTGCAAACTCTGCTCGGTTTGTGTCAATTCACACATTTGCATGAGATTGAGCATGTTGTGAATGCACTTTGTGATGTTTTATTTCAACCTAATCAAGATGATTTGTAAGGTCCCTTCCAACCCAAACTCTTCTGTGATTTTAATATTCTCTCCTCCTACTTTCCCTCTCATGGAAAAAGGGGTAACTGGAACAGCAGAGGCCAGAGCGAAGTAGCCGAAGTCCTTTGTGCTAGGAAACATTCCACTTTTATTTCCAATTTGATTCAAAATGGGAGCCACTGAAGGATTGTGTTAAGATATGGAATTGAAATAATTCCAAATCCAATCTGCAGCACTGCTCAGTACTGACACTGGCAGCAAAACTTAAAATATTTGCAAATTCTGTCCAGGGGATCTTTCAGAATAGAGCATAAAGTCACATTAAGTAATCATTCCAGCCAGATACTGAGCTGTATTGGGGCATAGAGACATTTATAGCTAAATTACACGTTTTATTTGGGAGCCTTTTTTTAGATTCCTGACGCACACAATCGAGTGGAACTGATGAATTTTGTCTAACAGTTTATCCTTTAGCATTGACACTGCAGCTCCCAATCACACACAAAGTGTGGTGGAGTTCTGATACTGCTCTTTTGAAAGTCAAAGGAAGTTGTAGCAGTGCTCTCAACAGCATTCCAGCCTTAATTTGCTATTTGCCACTGCACAGTGTGCACAAAAACTGAGCCTCGAGTTGCAGCAGCAGCCAAAATTCTGGCACAGCACTCAATGGAGACAGCAATTTAACCACATTTTAGTGATGACCTCCAAAAGTTAATGCAAGTCTAGTATAAAAATGATGAGCACTGGCTGTACTTTACCTGTTCATTGTGAGAATAAAGAATGAAAAAACATATTTAGAAATGGCAAATATTATTTTCCCTTAAACAGCCTGTTTAGAGCCTTTTGCAGAAAGAATACCTTGGCAGACTCTGGTGTAGAAACCATTTAAACAGGAATAAGTAACAAAAGAGAGGAGAGTTCTCCAGCAGCAATGAGTGATGTCACC
Source organism: Alethe diademata (assembly GCA_025584955.1). Classification (NCBI taxonomy): domain Eukaryota; kingdom Metazoa; phylum Chordata; class Aves; order Passeriformes; family Muscicapidae; genus Alethe; species Alethe diademata. The sequence continues at coordinate 16,348,088 of JANRMJ010000026.1, forward strand.
CTTACCCTCAAACAATTCTTTTCCTGACCATAAAGCTACAAAAATAAACCAAACTTACTCCTCAGTTCTTAACAGGCATTCAGAAAATCTGCATTGTTGTTGCCAGCTGTCAGGCATCACTAACACCACTTTTATATAACATATTTTTCTAATATGCCCCCTGAATCTCCAGGCTAACATCTCAAACAAAACCAGCTCTGCTGGCCAGCTGAAGCCATGTGCTTGAAGGAGCTCTGTAGGATAAAGACTTTGAATGTCCCAGCATTAGAGACAAACCCCACTTAGCTCTGCTGGACTGACAGTGCTCTAATTTCATTGACTCCAGAGCCACTAATGAGCTGCTGTCACCCAGGGGAAAAATAAACACGTGCTAAACACAGAGAGACTTCAGTGCAGCTGGATTTCCTTACAGGGGATTGTGGTATCGACCAGACTGGTGGAGCCTTCTTGGGAAGAGCTGAAACAGGAGATTTGGCCCCAGAAAGGAGCCTGTGATCAGGCCTGATAAATCCTTCCTGATGGCCTGGAAGTTGGTTTTTGATGGCATCATCCAATTTCTAATGAGCAACGTCTGAATTGCAAAAAAATCTGGGTGAGAGCTGTTTGGCACTCTCAGCCAAAGACAATGGATCAGGGAATAAAACAAGTCTCTTAACTCCAGAGTAAATTCAGGAAAATAACATTTTTCTTAATTTGCAGACAGACCAGAAAGGAAAAAAACCAAACATATATATATATATATATATTTGAGCCAAAGAAAATCAGATTTTTTTTTCTGCTGACAGAAATAAACAACCCAAAATGCCTTAGTTAAATAATGAAATATCCACTGTTCCTTCGATAATTAACCTCTAATAAACCCTGAATTACTCCCTATTTTAGCTATAGAGTAAGGATTTTGACTGCAACTATTTACTGAATTTAACTTACAGAGATAGAATTATTAATCTCCATAATTAATCTATTTAGGGACCAATTTCCTGAAATGCCATGAAAAATTGCTGCTTTGGATTTTACCTTAGAGATGTTTCATCTTCACAGGGTTTTTTTCCTGCATGAGCTGGATGCCTTGGAAAGGCCTGTGGAGCTGCCAGCCTTGTTCTCTCTTATTTGAATAAAAACCACTCCTGAGTCTTTCAGCTAAACATGCAGAGGGGAAGTTTTAGAGGAGAAAGTCAGTGCAAGTAACTGATTCATCTGGGTAGCAGCTTTCTCACAATGTTTTGACAGAAGTGTTCTCAGAAATGTCTATTTTTAGTCACACATTCTGCAATCAATTTCTTTGTAAACGAAATAAAAATCAAGAAACTGCACAGATACCTCAGAAAAAGGAGGATGAAAAGCCACAGGATGATTTCTCTGCCTGAGGGAAGCACTCTAAAGTTGAGAATGTGTTTTAATGTTAATAATCAGACTATTAAATACCAGCAGTCTCAATGCAGAAAAATACAAGGGATTTATTTATTGAGGTTTTTATTAGTAACTGCTTTATCAGCATAAATACTCAAGAAGTTTATCCCATACCTTCTGCTCTGTGGAGGGTAGTCTTAACTTGAGTGATTCTCCCACACCAGGAAGAACTAAAAGGATATAAATGCCTCTAAAAAAACAATTTTCAGAAATATGAGAAAAAACGAAAATTTTCTTATTCCCCCTCAGTTTGAGAGGTGCATTTAGCTTATAACATAAACATGAGGTTCAGGTAGGATGCTATTTGTACAGCAGCCCTGGGGCTCAGCCATAGCTCAAACACATCTGCAAGGACCTTTAATTTTCATTCTGTGTTTTTCTAAAAGTGCTCAGTTGAGACAATAATTTTAAGATGAAAACCCTACTTTTCCCCCCATCTTTGCTAATTTTATGTTGTAGTTTAGCGTACACAAGTAAAACAATTCTATGTCTGCAGTGACTGTTGCTACATTACTTTAAACATTAAACTGAAATTTGTATAAAATAGTATAAAGCCATAAATAAATCTTTACCCTCTTTTTTCTTTTCCTGAGCTAGTTTATTCTCTATAAATAATTTTCCTCCATTTAAAGTGGATTTTCATATTGGCAGGATGAGACTTACAGCTTTGAGCAATTAGGAAACACAAATTAAAATGGGTTAATTCTTCTTTCTAAATTATTTTTGAGAAGACCTAACTGTGATTTCTATATTATCTTATTGCACAAGTGAGCTGCATTTTCTGCTATCAGGACATCAGCAAAGTCAGTCTAAAACTGCCTATGGGTTGTAATCAATAATATTATGGAAGATGTCACTAATACTGGAAAGATGTCACCAGACAGATATAAAAATAATTTGCTTATATTGCCCAGTATGTTGCTGATAAAAGCAGCTTGATTCATGCCTGTTCAAAATCTATTTATGTTTGGGATTTGGAGCTCTGCCTGATGAATTTTTTAAAAATAGTCTAAAATTTGGAATCATGCTCTGGGTAAATGTTCAAGTGTGATGCTGAACGTACCAATAAACCCATCTTTGCTATGAGACCTGTCAATCCATTTTAAAATTAAAATTAAATTTAAAATTTCACTTTATAGCAGGCCTCTCTAAAGCAGGACCAAAACTCAGAAAACCAGCTGCTGCTCTTACACAAGAGGAAATTGCTGACTTTTACTTCTGGCTCATTCTAACAGAACCTCGAGTGATGTGATTCACGTTTCTTTCCAAGGGAAGGTGACATGATCTCTGTTTCTAGTGGCACCATCAAAGCAAGAACAGGCTTTTGTCAATTGAATAAAGGCTGAGCAGATGCTGCAGTCTTAGCATGAGTGGCATAAACAGAAACTGGAATGTGGGCAAATACAACACCAGTGCTTGAGATCTCCTCTCCACACCCATCCAGAAGCAGAGCTGGGATTGCCAGCTCAGCCTTCAGCATCACTGTCCTAATGCAAAACCAGCAGCACACATTTCACCTGCTTTCCTTTTAAGTTTCATCTGCTGCAATTATATATTTAAAAGGATGCCCTGATCAGCATCACTGACTTTTAGTCTTCAGGATAACTTATCTCTGATCTCACACCACTGTAGATGTCATTACTGTCACAGATGAAAAGTCCTGATGAACCCTGTGTTGGATGAAATGCAGGAACCTCCTGCAAACAGAGAAACTTATTTTCCTCTTTCAGTGTGAGCATTCAGTGCTGTTCTTCTGAACTGGGCTTTTAGCTCTGCTTTGAAAGCAGCTGTTGATGCTTCTGAGCACAACTTGTCCAAGATTTGCATGAAGGCTGCTGATCTGAGCTGTGAACCAGCACTGGTTGTTTCCTGTAGGGAACATGCTGGGAAATGTCCCATTTTTAACATTTGCTGAAAGACAGAATCACAGAATGAACCATGGAATGGCCTGAGAAGGACCTTAAAGATCTTTTTGTTCCAATCCTCTGCCATGACCTTCCAAGCCCCATCCAAGCTGATCTTGGACACTGCCAGGGATCCAGGGGCAGCCACAGCTGCTCTGGGCATCCCCACCTCACAGGGAACCATTCCTTCCCACTATCTCACCTAAACCTGCTGTCTTTCCATTTAAAACCATTCCCCCTCCTCCTGTCACTCTCACCCTGGTAGAAGAGGGGCACAGTCCCCTCCCTGGTGCCCATCCTTTTTTGACACAGCAAAAGCCACGGGTGGTTTTTGGGCTGTGAGTGCACATGGCCAGGACATGCCCAATCTTTCCCCAAAGCCCTTCTCCAGCAGGGCTGCTCTTGAAATATTTCAAATACTAAAATTACAGGAAGATCACCTCTTGGACCAGATAAAAATGAATTATAATATTCCTGAAAAAAACCAATTATAATATTTCCTAGCCATTCCTCAGCCCCCACAAAGTTTGCTGCAGAGGCAATGTAAACAGAACACACAGCACATTGCAAAAACAACTCTGCTGATTTCAAATTCTTGTAAAATTTGCTGCCATCCTGGCACTGTGGCAGTGCTCCCTCACTGCAGCAGCAGGAGGAACAAATTTCATTCCTGTCAGCCTCAAAGCAGCCCTGAAATAAAGATTTTCTGTTCTTTGCTGTTTGTAAAGGCCTCAGTGCATATTTGACATAATGCTTTTGAAGTCACTGAAATGAGCACAGTGAAGAATCCCTTTGTTGGGTTCGTCTGTGCAGTGTTGGAGAGTTCAGAAGAAAATTGAATATGCAGATATTTTTACTAGTAAAAGGAGAAAATGTTCTCATAAGACAGAGAAAATCAAACTATTTCCTAATTTATGTATAAGAGTTTCTGTACTTTTATAACTAATAGAAGGAAGCCTTATAGATTGAGGGGGAAGCACAGGAATTTTTAAATATAGCTGAATTCAGCTATAGAAAATAGATGTCTCCTTCTCCTGTAATCCATGACATTAAATGCAACTGTGGGAACCTTTAGCACTGATTCATTAAAATAAAACAGAATTATTTTAATTTAAAAACCCTCTATTGAGATTGCCAGTCTTAGATACAAATATTGAGAACTCTTCTGACTTCCACTGCTCTATAAGGCTATGATCTCTATTTTATTTCCCTAAATTTATGTGTATAATTATAATAGTTTATTTTTCTCTTCTGTTGAACATAGTGCAGTAACATGCTAAATATTTGTATTTTATGGAAAATAAATGCTCAACAAACAAGAAGCACAAAGACAGGAACTTCTTTAGGTGTTTATCTGGCATGTGTTCATCTGAAAATGAACTTTCCTCTGGCCCAGCTCACAGCTGCAAACCAACTATCAAATTCAGCTTTTTAAACAGATCTACAGGAACCCAAAATGCAAAGTCAAACCCTCAGGTTTATTTACAGACCACCAACACCACCTGAAATAGGATGCACTCATTAGCTGAGCCCTCCTGGGGCTGCAGAGATGGAATCTCAGGGCTGCAGGTTGAGTTTCAGATCTCCACAGGTGCTGGCCTGACTGAGCCAAGGAACCACAGGGAAAATGTCCATTTACTCCCAGAGGTGCCTCTGCAAACTGGGCCACTTTGAGATGAGTCAGGGAGTGGTCAAACAAATGGCAAAATCACCAGGACTCAGCTGCTCAGGCTGCAGGAACAGAATTTCTTCTCTAAGCCCAGGAGTTGATCTGGCTGCTCACAGAGTTACGTTCTCTGCTGTGGGTGCAGAGGCATCATCCCATTCACACAGAACCTCAAAAAGTATCCTAAAATATCTCACTGTCATCCTCAGTGCGAATTTAAATCTTAATTTAGGATAATACAATTAAAATAATAGCAGAAGGTAATTTACGAGCCAAAGGAGATCCCTACTTTTGCATCATAATCTTATTAACTCTGCCTAAAAATATTATGATCCATTATCAGAGAGAATTAATACTAACATGTCTAACACAGCAAATGAGCTCCTCTTTTTTAACAGTTCTCCTCTCCTGTGGACAAATGCTGGCATTAACTCCCCACAATTTCCAATAACTTCTGGCTTTAAATCAAAACTTGACTGTAAAATCATTTAAAAACCCTGTGCATAGATCCCCTACAATTACACCAACATTTTTCTAGGCATGGAGACAACAACTTCATCTTGGGCAGAGAAGGTGCCTGGTTGTGTTGGTTTGGGAATATTAAATAAACGTTCAGCAAAAGAAAGTTCTTACTCCTACCTTACATATGGCTATTCACCTGTTCAGCAAACACACAAACAGAATTTCAGGGAATTGTTTTATGTGTTTAACTTTCTGAAAAGTTATTTTTCTCTTTTCAACACAGTTCTCCTGTGAAATTTTGGATGATCAGTTCAAGTCTAAATGCTTTAGTGAGGAAAACCTCGAGGTGCCCCTGGACTTGAGCTGACCTGGGGCTCAAAAAAACTCAAATATTCACTTTGGGACTCAGACTGAGCAGGCAGCAGCTCCCAGCCAGAGCAATATCAAACTCCTTTATCTAATCATCCAGTATTATTCACTGCTGCATTCTAGTCCCTTCAAAACTCTGACATCCTCAAAGAAAAACCTCAAGGCTCCCATATGCTGCCTGCCCTCCCTCAACATATTTTTGGGTTGTGTTTATTGTTTGGGTATTTTTTTGGTTTTTTTTTGTACATTGAAAACCACAGGAAATAAAGGAACTTCATGTGCAAAAAAAATAAATTCAGATATCATTAAAAGGCCAACTAAATAAATAGAAAACTCAGAGCTGCTACTGCATCCATCCTCAGAGTCCCCTGTTGTGGCAGAGCTCTGAAGGAGTCTCCAAGCAGCGTGAGATTTTATAGACCATATGATCTGCAATATTTACCATGCATAATGGAAATAGATAAGGCAAAGCAAACAGCTTGAATTTTGTATTTCCTTGCTTTTTATTTAGTCTAGGTTGTTAGCACCATGTGAATGTATATTTGGGAGTCTCTGTGTTTGTGTGTGTGTGCATATGTGTGAATATATAGGTATAAACAAACACACAGAGTCATTTCACTGGGTTTCTTACACATCAGAAAGAAGACTTTCTGAGCCACCAGCTTTGAATTCCTAAAATTTCTCAGAAAAAAGAAAAGGCATTGTTTATTTTGCCCAGAGTTGGAATAAAAAAACACATTATGCTTGTTCTTTCAGCTTCTGGGTGCTCTTGCTGTCCCTACTCTGTGCTGCTTCTTGAGTTTTAATAACAACAAATATCAACACCTACAACCAGAATATTTGACCATTGTTTTATAACTTGAAAATGCACTGCTACAAAGTGTTAAACACGTGAGACTAAATGGGAAATGCCTTGGCTAACTGCACTCTTTTTTATTTGGCAGTACATATAGGAGCAGGGAATGGAGGATCACAGGAATTTTAAAGTAGAAGAAACATTTGTATTGCATTGAAAATGAACAGGCTCACATTTGAAAGCAATTCCTCTACAAACAAAAGTAGGTGCACAAGTTCTGGCTCATATTGCCAACATCTGGCTTGCTTGGCTGGACTCTATTTGGAACTCCTGAGAGGGGTGGGGGCAGAGAATAAATATGTGAGTAATTCAATTCTGCTGTCCCTGTCTTGATACTAACAGGGTAATTTAATTTTCTTTCATTATTTAAATTTTATGTCTGGAAGTTTGTGTCCTCAAACTTTCCCCTTGTAATCACTGCTCACTAGTATTTATTCTATATACACTACCCAGTCTGCTTGAAACCTGATCCCATCAATTCTTACAGTTCCACATTTATCTACAGTTTTCTGTAACACAGTTGCATGAAGATCTTATTGCCATCAATAAGCTTGGGCTTTTTCTAATTAGATCTCTTACTTATTTCAGTTTGACCTTTTTTTTTTTTTTTTTTTTTTGTGATTTGGAGCTCTTTTTCCTTTCTCTAATGTTTAGGAAGGGTTAGTCAGGAGTTCATTATAACATCAGTAAATTTGCTTATTTTTAGAAAATGTCCTTTAACACTCTGGGTTCACTGTCAGAGTCTGTAGTGCTAATAGCTGTGTTAATAAAATTATTGTCTACAGTGAAGGAATTGCTTTCCATACATAGAAATTTAATGAGGTGGAAATTTTCAGGAACTGAACTGGTTCTCAGCAGTGCTTTGGTAGACTCTCATAACATCTGCCCTTGTGCAGGCTGCAAATACTCAATGCTAGGAGAGATGTCATTAAATTCACTCTGCTTTTGTGGTCCACACACACACACACGTGCTTCTGTCTTAATAAATTAACTTGGTCAGCTAAATGCTATGGAACCTCTCTGTTTACTGATCAGATCTTCTTTCTTCAGGCAAATTAGGTTCAGGAACACTGCAGGGCCAGGCTTTTTTGTTGGTGTTATGTCCCTGGAGGAATGAAGCACTGAGTCCATTACATCCCACTTGTGAACAGGATCCCTTCACCAGAGACTGGAGATCCTCCTGCCCTTATCAGCCTGACAGGAGGAATTTATTCAACAGTTTTTGGCATTATCCCCCACTATGAGGCACGTGGATAAAAGCCCACACTGCCCTTTTTCTGCTTAGATTCTCGTGCCCATATGTGATTCCTGCCCCACAAATGCTTCAGCAGGGGATTAATGGGCATTTGGGGATGTAAATTGTGATACCTGGAGCAGTTTTCTTTCACTCTGTTTTTCCCTCTCAGTCCAAACAAATGTTCCTCCCCAGGAAGAGCAGGGGGACTGACCAGCTTTGTTATGCAAACATTAAGAATAAAAATGTTCATCTCCTGTGTGTTCACAACATCCACACACAGAAATGCAAAGGCTGTAGAACAGGCACTAAGTAGCCTTTTGAGACCTGCTTTTATTACCAAATCAGTGGGAATTAGGAATTATAAAGTTGAGTTTTTCAGGAAAGCATAGACATCAAGAGAATATACGGAATTTTGTTTTTACCCTTGCTGGGCCAGTAATTCATAACCTGCATATTAGTGCATTTTAATTTCTTTTTTTTTTGTATCACAGGGAGAAGCAAAGTTGCCCCCTGCCTTGTTTCTGTCTGCCACCTTCATCAAGTTTCCATATATTCAGCCTGTCCTTGCTTTATTCCTGACTGTTCCCTCTCATCTCTTCTCCAGACTCCATCTCCTGACATTCACGATTAAGGAACTCTCCATTCAAAGCAAAAGTAAGTGACTTTATCATTTGATTGTAGATCCTAAGGAGCAAAGCCTCTAAAAGATTAAATATTTAATCCTTTGACTTGCCGTGCTGGCAAATGCCCTATCTATTTTATAAAGCAGGTTGACAAAAGAATTATGGGGCCTGGGATTTGTGTAACGAGGCAGCATTAAACCTTGCTCTCCTCTGTGCCAAAAAAGCAGAATCACGTTTTTCTGACACAAGATATTAATGCAAACTCACTATTAATGGTACTTGAGACTCTACTGAATATAGATGTTATTGGAAACAATGCCAATTGATGATTTTAACCAGGCAGGTGAAGCCAAATCACTGAATAAGTTCAGAATCAACCCTAAACAAGTTCTTTACAAGTGAGCAAGTCCATCAGACAGAAAGAGGTGTCCGGGCTGCACGGAGCAATCGATGTCTCAGGATGAGGAAAGGAAATCTGGTTACAGGAGGCTGGAGAAGGTCGAGCCTGGTATGGAGTGAGAGGGCAGAGGGGAGTCAGGAAACTGCAATCCAACGTACAGAGCCCAGCTGGGCAAGTCACCAGAAAAATCTATTGAGCACTTCAAACACACCCTGGCAAGGTTTTAACAAGGAAAAAAAATAACACCTGTTCTCAACTTTGGGTTTATCTGTAGATAAATGGGTTTTTGTATTCTTAGATAAACTCTCAGTGTATCCAAACTCAGGCCACTTAAAGTTTAAGAAGGACAAGCAGAGCACTGGAAAAGTTTCAGCTATAGCCACCATTAAATGTGGAAAGAACTCGAGGCTCTTTGAGCAAGAACTTATCAGCATAAAAACAATCTTCCAGCATTTAAAATGCCACCAGACTGATTGTACTGTATATCAACCTTATTAACTACATCAACCTTATTAAACTACACACAGCCAGCTTTGTTTGCACCATGGTTATGTGCTGGGGAAACCTTGGTGATTCTGAGGGTTGGTAAGCCTTGGAATAAGTTACACAGAAAAAAAAAAACAAAAACAAAACAAAAAAAACCCACCAAAAAAACCAAAACTACACTACATTTAATTGATTTTCTTTTTTTTTTTCAAAGCAGCATAATGACATTTTTCAGAAATTATTTAGATCCTCCTACCCTCTGTCTCTGAAAGATTAATTACATTTTTCTGGACAATTCCAACTTAAAATTTCTGTGGATTCTCCACTAACTCCCTCAAAACAACGTCCTTGGGCAAAGATGTGACAAGCATTTAACATAAATTCAAACCAGTGCTCCACACAGTTAAAAATTTCAGAGAATTCTAAGGGGAAACCCCTGTCTCTAAAGCAGATTAAGGAATCTCTGGGAGGGATTATCACTCCTCATTTTAACATTAAAAATGCTACATTACACACTGGCACAGTTGCAGCAGACAAGAAATCCTTTGCCTTCCCGAGGTATTCACAGGAAATCTTCATTCTTTGTTATAAAGAATCAATACCAAAATGTGATCAAAATCTAAATTAGCACCTCTAATTTAGAAATGAAGCCAACCCATCGAAATTCACTAGGGAAAAGAATTTCCTGCCTTTAAAAACTGGTATAGTGTTGTTTAAAAACACTGAGCTATTTAGAACTGATGGGAGTGGAAACATCAACTTAATTTCATTGAAATTTCCAGCCAAAGATGGAAAAGATAGTGGTGAAATCTGCTTCTCTCTTTAAAAAACAAACCAAAATAAACAAACAACCAAACAACAGCTTTTAGTCAGAGAGGGAATCAATTGCAAGATTCTAATGCCTACAGGACATGATGGAAAATAAATTCAAATCCATAGGAAAAAATGGAGAAGAGAGCTTCACACAGGGTTTTTTTCCACAAGTAATCACCTAATTTGCTTTCTGAGATCTATTTTACGTATGCAGTTATGGTGTTTTCCTCAATGAAAGGTTTCCAATAAGTCATGAAAAGTTCACTATTTTACGACTTTTATTAGGCTTTAATTTAACCAAATGCTCCTCTGCACCCTCCTAATGGCTCAAGGGAAATGAGGGGATTTGTTGTAAGCTGTAACACACCTAATTCTTCTCTTTCCAATCCATCATCTTTAATTTTGCAATAAAAGTAATCAGAGGTGTATTTTTTTTAAGGGCTGCATTGTTCTCTGATGCCTGCAAACAGGGATAACCTTGGGGAAATCTCTGAGCACACTCTGGATGTGCTTTGCAAGAGTGGCTCTGTTAAGTGGCTTCTTTGTCAGGCCCAGCACAAAATACTCTGGCCTGGTATTGTCAGTCTGGCTTGCAGACCTTCTTTGTGAATACAGAGGACTGGGTCATGAAATTTAATTTAAATTATATGGCTTTCTAAACTAAATGGTAATCCATAAAGAAACAAACATTCAATCTGCAGCTGAGGATTTATCAAGCAAATGCTGTTCAAACTGTATATGAACTAACAAAACTCTCAGCTGCTCTCTTTAATTTATTTCATTTTGCTTGTGAATTCCATTTTACATTACACAGGTTACATAAGTGAGTACTAATGAAAAAAAGCCATTTCACAATCAAAACTAAACCAGGGTCTTTTTTAAAACCTTCATGTGTGTAATGTTGTAAGAGACAAACAGATCAACAAAGTGTTACCATCATGTTTTGGTGTGATTTTAACAAATTGCTCTAAACAATCACAGAAAACATCTGCATGCTGCAAAATACACAAATTCAGGAAAACATCTGCTTGGAACCTCAGCATGCAATTGTGATCACATCACTGTGAAAATCGACCCCTGTTTCAAGGGGAAACAGAATTGGATTGAAAACACTCATATTCTTGACTGAAAACTCAGTAAGTTTTTCCAGGTAGTGTATGGAAAGGGAAATATTTCCCAAAAACAAAGTTATTCTCTGGGTTTCAAGACTAATTTTTTTTTTTCCTTTGGATATACACAAATATTAACAGAAACCAGCTGAAAATTGGAAACCATCATAAGAGGTTTGAGGAAAAGTGACCTCACAGAGTCTATGGCTGATCTGGAAAAATTAAAGACAAAACACAATTAAGAATATTCCTGGGTTGAAATCTACACTGCTTTGTGACTATAAATACACTACCTGTATAAGCATTTTTATTTGTTTTTATAAATATTATGGTGTTGCCTTTCTAACTAGGCTGTAAAGTAACCACATTATTTTCAATAGATGTTGTTGTATATTTTCAAACCTTAAAAAAATGTGGGTTTTTCATTTGGATTGCTCTTGAGACTTAGCACCTTTTTGAAGCTGCCATGTTTTGCATTTGTTTTATTGCTAAGTATTATACAGCTAATTAAATAACCTTTGTCTTTGCCTTTAATTTCCTTTCTCACAGAAAAATCTAAATAAATTCATCTTGCCCATAGAGTCTCAATAGCAGCAAATTAAAACAGGAATATTTCACTTGATAAATTTAATCCATCCATCTGTTCTGAACTTTTCTGTCCAAACCCCCAAAATATACCTTCTGTTTTCCTAATAACTAAGCACAGAGCAAAACCTGTGATGTGGAAATGAGCAGAAAATGACATTTGCCTGCAGGTCTAATGTGTGTTAGGGTTTGACACTTGTCTATCTTCCTTGTCAGCTCAGAAGTTATTTGGATTTGTTCAAAGATATTGCCACACTCCCAAACAGACAACATGTTTCTCTCTTTATCACATCTGACACACAGTGCTAGGCAAGAATAGGAAGAAAAATACTGCTGCTATTTTCAAATCTACTTAAATATCAGTACTTGCATTTCTGCCTCAAAGGGATGACAAGGTGAATTAATTTACTGGGGTTTGGAACCACCAAGTGTCCCCTGAATACTCAAGTCTCATATTTAATATTTTATAGGGAATTTTAGAGTGGTACAAGTTTGCCACGTGTGTCACCAAGTGGATGTCAGGGTGCAGGAATTTTTCTAACATCAGGCCTTGTTTTTTTGGTTTTTTTTTTTTCACACAATGTTTAGGATGGTGAATTTCTGCTGGTGGATTTGTA
>JANRMJ010000026.1:16360724-16382763 GCA_025584955.1 Alethe diademata
TTTTTTTTTTTTCACACAATGTTTAGGATGGTGAATTTCTGCTGGTGGATTTGTAAGGAGAAAGGGATCCCAACTATGGCTCTCCAGATTTCAAACCCACCCAAGGTGCCTTCAGCAGGGATCATCCCAAACCACTCCAACCTCCTCAGTCACTGCTGAAACACCACTGCAGAGGGAGCAGATTTGCCACACTGACAGCAAAAAATCAAGCTGACTGCAAGGGCTATAAATCCCCCATCCATGGGCTGTGCCACCCTTCCCTCTCACTGGAGCTCTGCTGTTCACAGGGCTTTGTGCTATTAACTGCCTGAAACATGGGGCTGAGAAGTGAAATGTACTGGGTGAGACACGGAAATCACCTGCCCAGGGAATTGTGCTGCTCTCTGCCATTTACACTTTCACAGTTTCTTCTGCACTCCCTCCTCCCACTTCTGCTTGGCTTCCTGATTTCTGCCCATGGATGCTGGGAGCTGGCCACTCTAACATGCAATTCTTGGTTTGTAGAACTCATAAGAGAATAAACCCCATGATTCTCTGTTAAAAAAAGGAGTGTTTCTCAGAGGTCACATTTGGTTTGGTACCTTCTTGACTTTTACACAACAAAAAAAGTGTGATTAAAAGAAAAGGTCAAGTTCTAATCTTCACACAAGTCTTGGCAACTGAGTGAAATAATCATAAATCCACAAGAAAACAAAGAAAGAAAACTGAAACCATCTGCTCCTGGGGGAGGTAGAGGAAGGAAATTCTATTTTGAACAATGTATGTAAGACCTGCACCATTCAATAAGATAACATGTAATTCCTGGATCCCTGGAGCTCCCTAGAAAGGCTTTCTTGAGAAACCTTTCTCTATTGCTTAAAATGCCACAATATTTTTATATTTATTTATTTATATATAAGTGGTGTCCTTTTCCCTTGTCCTTATGCTCAAAAAGCACAAAAACTTTAAATGTTTACAAAAATCATAAGTACCCCGGCCTGCCATAATTCAGTAGAACTGTTTTTCTGGCAAAATAAAACTCTTTTAATTATGTTGGCAATGTCAAGCAATGACAATTACACTGGTAGCAATCTATGACCACTATTATATGTAACCAGCCTGCTTTGATAGGGAAGGTTCCTGATTTGATATTATTAAAATAACATTGTCTGTCCCTGCCTGGATGTATTTCACACTTCACACATTTACTGGGGAATCTGAGTACCTTATAAAGTCATTTATAATTTAACTTCTCTGTGAGACACAAAAACTCTCTTAACCCCATTCCCACTGAGAGGACTGAGGGACATGGAGAATAATTCACTTTCCAATTTCACACGCAAAATTGTTTCCCAGAGAAGGTGCAGAAGAGCCAAGCAGAAGCCTCAGCTTGGTTCCACCCTCACTGACCACCCTTTCTCACAAACCTGCCACTGAGATTATGAAAATTTGAAAAATGTACTGTTGGCTTTTCAGAATTCTTCTGCAAGACTGGCATGAAAGAATATGAATTAGGACTGTTCCTTAGTTCTATTTCTTATTCCTTTGGATATTCTTATTTGTATTAATTTCACAGTATAGCAATATTTTGAGGACCATAATAAAGTGTTTGAACTGCTGTCACCTGTTCACTGATGTTTGTGAGATGCAGTTATTCCTCAGCATTTTAGCAACCAGACATTGCAATAAGAAGTTTAATAATAGGGCCTTTTTTTTCCTCTTTATGCCTTAAATGTGTCTTCCCAGCTTCCCATTTTAGCTGAGCTTCAGATTCATAGCTAAAGTAATCCCAGTACAGAAAAACATTAAGTTTTGACTCTAGTTATAATTTAGACAGGGATGGGATAAGTAGATGTGCATATACATATGAAAAGGTATTAATAGCAAATATTCACCAAGGAAATATGAAGAAAACAGTGACAAATACTTGTGGAACAGAAGTATGGACTCTTGAGGCCTTTCAAACTCAGAATCACACAGTTTTTCTCATGGAGCAATAGGGACAAAGCTTTGGGACGTAATCCTTTCCCTTTGCCCTCTCTGATCACTTATTCAGCATGATGGGGTGATCTGTCTTCTCCTTTCCTGAGTAATATTCATCCCACAGTCACATCCTGATCTGCAGGATGGTCTGTGAGCATTGCTTGCCAAATGGGCATTTATTATTCAGCAGCAGCACTGGCACAATGGGAACCCCACCTCTCCTCATTCTCAGTTAGCTTTTACCTGCAAAGCTTTGACAGAAACAGGCCTCATCCCATGGAAAAAAAAGTTGTATTTAATCTCCAGACTTATAGCATTTGAAAAATTCCCCCCTTCAAAATTCTGTTTGAAATAGAACCATTTCTCCTGCAGAATTTTTAGCTTTCCACTGAACTGGAAGTCAGGCAGTTGTCCTGCCTGTGGATGTTAAGGACAAGAGACATGTTAGGATCAGCTGGTGTCACCTGCTGTAGAACAAGGGTAGAAATATTACCCATTTACTCCTTGTAAACCCAGTATATCTCCTTTGACTAAAACATATCAAACAGCTAATGATAAAACACTCCAGAATAAAACCAAATACTTTAGTAGCTATGGCTGAGAATATATGAGAACCGAACATAACTCTCCTCCTACATTCTTATTAAAGTTGTCTGTTATAGACAAGTGAAATGAAGGGATATAATTCCAGGAGTATAAATAGTCCTTCTGCTCTTACATCAATATTCTATGCTGCTCATGGAGAATCAGTAAGGTATTATTAATTGCTTCTAGCAACACAGGTAAATTAAAGGCTGAGCTATTAACAACATTAAAGCTTAAATATTAATTCTGAGAAGCCACAAAATGTACCAGTGTCAGAGCTGAAAGTGGCAACGTTAAAATAGGAAAGGAGGTGTTGTCTTGTTTAGAGGCAAGGGCTGCTCTGTGGTTTCAGGCACAGCCCTGAACAAAAGATGTGTAAACTGCAGCAGCCCAGAAATAGCTTTGGGAGACAGCGAGCCCCAGGCAAGTTCTACACTAAAAGGTCCTGGCAGAGCTGAGTAATGCAGTGTGATTTGTGACCTGTGCTGTGAGCCTGGTGGGAGCTGTGCCAGCTCTGCACAGCAGCAGCTCCTGCCAGCACAGGGACTGCTTGCAGTGCTTGGGACCTGGCTCCAGAGATGGCCAAATGGGGCACTAAGGGATGGACTGGTTTATACCCTTTTGTATCACCAGCAAAACCAGAGAATCACAGACTGGTTTGGGTTGGAGGAACCCTAAAGCCCATCCAGTGTCACTCCAGCCATGGCAGGGACACCTCCCACCATCCCAGGCTGCTCCAAGCTCCATCCAGCCTGGCCTTGGGCACCTCCAGGGATGCAGGGGCAGCTGCTCTGTTACAGCAGCCTCCCCTTCCAGCAGCCCTGGGACTGCTTTTCCCCAGCCCTTTCCATGTTCAGGTGAGCTGAGGGGTGCACCCTCCTATTTTCCACTCCCAGGTGTCAGTGCCCATCTCTTGGTGCCTGTGGATTGCCCAGCTCTGTCTTTAGCACAAGGTGCTTGGAAGCTGTGAACCAGTTAATGCCACACAACATTTTAGAGCCTGCTTGGAAATGGACTTACAAACCCTGCAGGAAATGAAGCAGAACCAAAGTGATTCTCTCTGCTTTCCCAGTGAGTCTCACTACGGCAGATACAGCACAACAACTCAGCAGTGTTGTTTGCTACAGATTTAAGTAATCATGAAAAACTGAAACAATTGGCAGATAAGAATTACTAAGTACTTGTGTAGCTCTGTGCCTCTCCTATAGTGTCTGCCACAGCTACAGCACATTCTTTAAAAACCATCTTAGGCAGAATTATTGCCTTTAAGTTCATTAATTATCTTTATACTTGAAACATTTGAGCATTTGATAGCATAGCAGTATGGTCATGGTATGGCTAAAACTTCCATGTTATAACAGAACACAGGCCTATGTGCACATTTTATTATAATATATATTTTGACATCTAATTAATATTTAGGATAAAACCATTTGCAGCCTCACTTCCTATCTAGGCCAGATTTTGCCACCTCTCCTTAAGATAAACAGGTTTACTCTGAAAATGAGCTTTTTTCTATAGAAACCCTGAGCTACAAGAGACATTCAATATGATTGTGGAACATTTGGCCAGCTTTATGAAACAAACAGAAAGCAGATGTGTGTTGGGAAAGAAGGGTTGAAGTGTTACCCATGCATTCTCCCCACATCCACCTCCCATCCAGGCAGTCTGGACACCTGGATTCACCACACACTGCACTGCTGATTAGACCTGAGTTATCTAATGAAGTGTCCAGGCACAAAAACAATGTATGAAAACAAACCACAAAACCACAACAATAACCAAAAAACAACAACAACAAAAAAAACCCAAAAAAACCCAAAAGAACAAACAAACAAAAAAACTCCCAAGAAACAACAACAAAAAAATACCACCACCAACCAAAAAAACACACCAAAAACAAAACCCACTCTTCCCCCCAAAAAAAAAAACCCAAAAACCATGAAAGAAAACCTAAGAATAACAGGAGAAAGCTCGCCCTGTGTGCACACATCTAATTTCAAATTAATATTTCATTTAATAATAAATATTTCAAAGCATTAGCAACCGATGGATTTCTGATTTTTGTTAGTATACAAACAGCTTTTGACTCATACATGGTAAATATATTTTTATAATAGATTAGATGAAGGTTTATTCTGTAGAGGAGGGGATATGTGTTGATGTTATTCATGGATACATGCATGCAGGGGGACAAACCACAAGAAAATAAGCACTGAGCCAGATGCCAGACACATGGATTTCATCACCTGAGCTTCAGCAGTGTGCCATGAACATTATTCAAAATAAGAAGATTTATGGTTGCCTCAAAAGCATTCCAGAAGAAAAGACAAATAAACTTGTGCTTCGTGGAGAGATTTGTGGAGCCTCTTCTGGGTTTCTGCATATCTGAGAGCAGCTGATCAAAGCTAATGATAGATTAATCATGTGCTCTCTAAGATACATTTACAGGTGAAAAATGACTGGCCCTTCATTCCCAGCTACTCAAAGTGAGCTATTGAGTTGATATTCCAGCAAAGCAATCTCTAGAACAGCAACCAAGGTGAGATATATCAAAGTAGGTAAAAAAGACAAAGGGGGGGAAAAAAAATTTGATCCCTGTCCAAAGTAAATAAAAACCAAAGGCCTACTGTGACAAGGGGAAAAATAAATCAGATTGACATCTTATAGTGGAGTACAATTTTCTTGTAACATGTCTGTTTAAGCTAAGGCTATGACAAAACTGAAATGTTTATATGAAATCATGCAACTGTCACCAAGCTGTTCATTTTGATGGAAAGGACACACAGTGCCTTTCATTCTGATATTTTCTAAACAGACTATTTCCATTTTTCAACTTGCCCCTTTTTTCCACTACCAAAGCTCCCATCAGACTGCAACAGAAATTTTTTAAAAGCTGTCAATTTTAATTGCAGCACTCTTTCACCTTTTTTTTTTTTTAAATTCCTTGATTATTTTTCCTGATGAAGCAATTAGTCCCTGCTGAAGTCAGTTATAGTTGCTTGCAGAGAGTTTTCTAGCATGTTCTCGAGCAGGTACAGAGAGGGTCATTGTCAGATAAAATGATGTTAAAATAAACATCTTCTCCCACTGGTGCCAGAAGAGTCACTGCACACAACAAGCAAAGACCCTGCACCACCAGTAGCTTCTATAAAGTTCCTTTTCAAGCTTCTTAATTACAGAGAGGCAATTAGACACACTTGCTTGTCCACTGTCATACCTCAAAAACCTGCTTGTATTACCAAAATTGTCTAAATTAACTAAAGTAATTAAAATTACTTTCTAATCCCCCACTTTTTTTTTCTTTTTTTTCAAGGTTCTGCCACACTAAAACAAAAGATTCTCAAAGACAAATGTAAAACCACCAGAACCATGTTGGATAAGGGATACAATTATTTGGAAACTTTACCAAACTAATTACTTGAGGTTAATTTATGCAGTTTGCAACAATCCAGAAATCAATTACAATCTTTACTAAGGTCTGTAGATTTTACAGGAGAGTAGGCAGGATAGAGAAAAATATGAATGACAAATCTTGCACAAGAAACACTGATGAACTGGTTCCATCTGCTATGTCTCAATAATGAAGGAATAGGAAATATTTTAGTATTGACTGTTGAGACAGAAATGTTCAAATCTATTAGTAGAGAGTTTATGCTAATTCTGCTGAGGAAATTCCTGCTGAGACTCCCACAAATACCCACAGGTTCAAGGGCAGGCTGGAAGGAGCTCTGAGCAGCCTGGGCTGGTGGGGCACGTCCCTGCCCATGGCAGTTTTTAAGGTCAATCCCAACCCAGAGCACCCAAGGATCCCATGATTCTGGAAAGTTGTTCACCAGAACTGTTCTTCCAGTCCAGTTCAACAGAAATGTCCCAAGGGCATCATATTCCCACAGGCAGACAGGGCAAATAGAGGCTAAACTGCTGCTACTCAAAATGTTCACTTGTTTTTCTCTCTAAAACAATGGCAAAATAAGTTTCAGACTGGGTCATCTTTGGTGTAAAAGGCAAATCTGAAGTACATCCAAACACAGTTTTCAAAGCCACCCTTTCATTGTGGTATTTTAGTAATTTCCATCACTTTTCCATGGCTCAGCACAAGCTGCCAGCCCAGGGCAGTTTCTGTCAATGGCTCTGTACTCCAGAACACCAAATTCAGACCCCACTCACACCACAGGGATGAGATCAATACAAAATCCCAATACCTCAGATACATGCACATGGATATCCCTACAAATTACTTCTAATTCTAGCAGCAGACCATTCCATTCAGGGGCTTTTCTCAGATTAGCAGGATCCCAGCAAGTTCTGGTGCTGCTGTAATTTAGGTAAGTAGTGCTTGTGAGGAGCAGACAGCTGATCAAGTTACACCAGAAAAGAGAAATATACATGGATTTTTTTTCCTTTATTGCTGATGTTTTTGCATGTACAGCTGCTTTTCTAGGCCTCTGTTTTAATTTAAAAACCATCTGACAGCTCTGTTGCTTGTGCTCTGTGTCATTCTTACCCACAGGATAAGAGACTGCAATAAACACCTGTAACAACAATTCTTTTGCAGCTCAGCATTTTCAGGCACCAAGAGAGATTATGGAAAATAACTTTTTGCTGAAGTGAAGTTCACACAGTCTTGGGCAATGTTTTCAGGTAGTTAACACTGAAACATCTGTTGGCAGCAAACACCCACGACTAATGCTGGCTCTCAAAAGGAGATCCATGCTTTAGCTCTTCATGTCTACCAAGACTTATTTATTTTTTTTTCTTTAACCAATCTGTCCATTTTTAGTCATCTAAAAAGTGTTGCTGTCAGGTGAGGTAAGGTCAGAAAGTTGTTCTAGCTCTTTCTGAGAATCAATGGAGTACCATCACCCCTGCCAGTCCTGGGAGACACCTTTGCTTCAGGTCTGACAAACTGCTCCTCAGTTTCCAGCTTGCCTCCTCCAGGCTAGATTTCTCTCTTCCTAACATTTTCTGTATTAAACCCCCCCAGGTAACTTGCTTCCTGTCTAATGACTGCTTGAGAGGATTCATAGTTACAGAAAATCAATGTTTTAAATGGTATTGAACAATGCTCTCAGAATCTCAAGGTGACTGGTTCAATCTTCCCTGATTAAACATGACACAGTAGCATCAAAGTAAGCTGCAAAGTTGTTCTTTGCCTGGTTTTTTATGTCCTTTCAGACACAGCCTCATATCAGCTCAACCAGGACCTCAGTCTGAGCTGCAAGAAGACAAGGGGAGCATCACAACACATTTTAAGAGAGTGGAAAGGATCAAATGTGTTCAGAGTCTGAGGATTAGCTATAAGATACAAAATACTTCCCAACCACTCAACCATTTTGGAAGGAATCTATCTGAAAGTGCGAAGTGTGCAATGAGATATAACATCCATCTCCTCACTACCAGGCTGTGGGGTATTTTCCTGCTATCTGCACACTCCAGTTAACCAAAGGCTGAAGAGAGGAGCCAGGGCTCCTTCTATTAAGTGAGATTTTTGCCTTCAGGCTGCAGAACAGAGCAGGAAGCAGCAAAGCTGGTCTGGTATTTTTTTTTCCTCTCTTGTGCAGTGAATCCTTGCACATAACTTTTTCTGGGATGGTTTTAGAAGCTGCCAGTAGAAAATGTCAACCCCTGCAGGCAAAGTAAGGATGATGGTTTGCAGATCCTGCTCACCAAAAAAAGAGTGCAATTCCATCTTTTCCACTGTCCTTTGTGATCATGGCTCAGAGGACAGCACTGAACCTCCCTGAATCACTTCACAGAAGTTACATCACTGCATTTTATCAGGAAAAGTTCTGATCTCCACATAGCAAATGGGCATGAGTGTATTCAAATACCTTTCCCAGCACTGGATTTTTTGATTATCATTCTGTGGCATGACTTTTCACTGGCCAGTTGACAAAGGACTGCAGATTTCTCCCCAAGGACATAAATACCCACAACTGAAGAACCAAGACATTTTTATTTAATCTATTTCTCTGCATCTAAAGCATCAATGTCTTATTTTCTAGACACATGTCCTAAGGTAATATGGCTGCTTTTAAGTCATTACAGTGTCAGTCACTGTACTGATTATTTAAATGGAAAAAGAAAAAAAACAACAAACTTTTTTTCAAATATAAAGGCTGACAAGTTCACTGCTGATAAACAGCATTTTGAAAAATCAGCATGAAAGCAGCTACAATTATAGGACATACCTTTTGTATTCAAACTTGTGAGTTTTGCAGTTGTAGCAACGTGTCTCAAATGCCTCAGGCAGAGAGGGATTTATCTGGCATGAAGAACTTGTGTGGGGCAATGAAGAAAGCTTCAGTTTTGTCCTACAGCTTTATTGAAAGCAATGTCTATAACCTTCAAAAGCTCTGAGGAGGAGAGACATGAAATAGTCTGAGAGGATGTTCTACATTATAACAACATCCCAAAATTTAAAAGAACCTAAATATATTTCATTTAGCATTGCAAACTCCTATAACTCATTCATGGGCATTGTGTATCCTCTCCTATTGATCTGAGCTCAAGCTTCAGATATAAAGAGCTTGGGAAACAAATGGGGACAGATTTATCCCTGGTGCAATCCTATTATCTGCAGATGAATTTAGGCAGTTTTGTTAATCTCATTCCTACCTCTGCCTTTTTCCCCCTAAATAAATTCTAAAATAACCAGTTTTGCTGTTCCGTATTCCATCATGCAATAGAAATGTTTTAGATCTTATTTTCTTGATGGACATGGATGCAAAGGATTTTTAAATAGTGTTCAACTCTCTAATATTAATTCTATGTACACACAGAGGCAAAGGTATCAGTTTCATATTTAAAACTCTTCTCCTATGACAGGCCTTTGTGACAAGGCTTTTAAATGAATATATTTTCTACTTTCATTCCAAACACATCTGGAATTTAGCTTTAGCTTCTCTTTCATCTTCATCTGGAACTCAATCTCAGGTTTTCCTTAAGACAACAGACACCACTGTCCATTTTTCCGGGTGATTTTTTCTAACATCCTTTCTATATTTGCACCTCCTTTACTAAATCTGATAAGCCTATTTAGAGGTGGTGTCCCATGGACTTTTACCAACAAGTATTTTGTGTCTGAAGCATTTTTAATCTCACCAAACTGGTTTTTCAAAAACGTTTATTGTTTAACACTTCAGGAAAAGTTCTGAGGAGTTTTCTTAAATGCAAGAAGAGTAACACAAATGACCCCATTAACCACCTACTTCAGATCCACACAAGTTTTCAATAAAGGCAGATATTTCCCAGATAAATGTATAAACACACACACACACATATATGTACTCCATCCTTTTCTCTATACACAATCACCATTTATAAACCATCTAGCACAAAAATATATGGTCTGCATAGGAAGAAAAGTTTCAGGCACTACAAAAAATGCAAATAAATAGCAGCCCACAAATGCTAATGTGAGTAAATACAAATTGTCATGAACATTCAGTGAAGGATAAAAACTCAGATAACCTTCTCTGCTTAATAATCTCTTTCAGCTGTCATTTATTCTAAAAAACATATTGGTTGGCACAAAATATATCATGTTAAGTTCCTTGCTTTGGCATAGTAAGCATCACATGGACAATATGTAATGTTTTGGCAGAAGTTTCCTCATCCTTTATGTCTACCCAACATCACTAATTGGCATCACTAATTAAAGTTTAGTGCCCCAGACTCTAAGGAAGCTTAAATGCTTAATATACTCTGATTACTTTTTCCATTTTTTTACACCACCTTCCATTAGGAATTCTCCTAATAATAAAAAAAAACCAAAAAAACCAACCAACCAAACAAACAAAAACCAACAAAAAAAGTGGTTTAGATTTAAATTATACATTTTGCCCTAAAAGTTTTTTCACCTCAGTGAGGCAATTGAAATGCTGAGGACTCTAAGGTGGTACTTTCTTTTTTGCAAGATCTGAGCCATCTTCAGCATTTATTAATAACTCTCTTAAAAAGTGAAATTATTTATCTAGAAGAGATCAACAATTTACTAAATCCAGACCAGAAAATGTTTTAAAGAACACTTTCTAAAACACCTGCTGAACAAGGAGGACTGAAATTTAACGGTTTCAAACATTTTATCTGCTTTTTCTATCCTGTAGAGTTATTGTCTCCCATCAGAATCTAAACACTGAGCAAAGGAAAAAGGATTTTTTTCTCCCTTTTATTTTGATTCATTCCAGAACACTGCCAATCAATTAATTCCAAATAAAAGACCAAAGAACTGGTTGCAGTATGCAGGTACCAGTAACTAGACTGATGAAAAGCCAGACCTATGGCTTCAAAGGAAACAAAAAATATTGAAAGGAAAGGTGAACTGCACTTATTTGTCCTTGGCTACAAAATGAAACCAGAAAAGGTCATAAACACGTGATGGTATTTGCCTGCAGTACACTGGATTTTGGGCACTGGCCTTGAAGAAGGCTTCAATCACATGGCTAAAAATATCAGGCCACAAGTTTCTTGCAGCACAGCCTTGGTGCTACACAGTGACAAGATAAAATAGTATTTGTGAGCAGTTTGAATTGGATTGATCATTATAACAATGTAGGTCAACATTATAATTGTCTCATCTGATTTACAAATAGGAATGCAGAATGGATGGAGACTGAGACAGGGCTTTGTAATGGAGCTCCTTTGGGCAGAGGACAGAAAGAAAATGCTGAAAAATGTTTATCATACTTCAGTACAATAAGCATATAGTTATTATTTTTATAAAATAGCTGTTATTGTAACACATTATAAATCTTGGACTTCGATTTTGCTGTAGGTAGAGTATGTCACCTCATTGGGAATCTGGCAACTGAATAAAGTATTTTCCTGTCCAATATTTACATTACTGCTACAATAATAATAAAAAAAAAACTAACTAGAACAACCCTATTAAAAGTGAAATGAGAGTTCTCAACACACACCACAAGAGAAAAATTTATTCTGGACCAAACATAAATCCAATATTTCCAACAATCTTTTTGTGTGATGTGAATAAAGATGGTGAGAGTGATGGGCAACACTGAGAAGCAGCCCAGAACTGGAGGGCAGAGCAGTGGAGCTGCAGCT
The DNA here is from genome assembly GCA_025584955.1 of Alethe diademata. Taxonomy (NCBI): domain Eukaryota; kingdom Metazoa; phylum Chordata; class Aves; order Passeriformes; family Muscicapidae; genus Alethe; species Alethe diademata. The sequence goes on from JANRMJ010000026.1 coordinate 16,372,341, forward strand.
CCTTCAGCACATTCCCCAAAAACATTCCCCAAAAACATTCCCCACATTGTCTGTAAGAGCTGCCACCCTTTTCCTCAGCACATCCTCCTGGGGAGCACCTATAGGGTCAGAGTGAAATTCTCTGTGCCACAAAGGGTCTGTGCCTCCCAGTGAAGGATCTCCCCGACAAATTATTGATTAATACCTAGCAGACACACTATAAATGAGGTGTAATTTATCAGGACACACTGACAGAGTCTTTGCTTTCTTAAAGCTCATCTTCTATTCACTCTTCCAACTTGCTTTTGGCTAAAGCAATTTCTTGAGTTCATCTTCAGCCAAGTGTCATCTGTTCTCTCCCATAATCGTTACCCTTCTCGCTAATTAGTAAGGTTTAGCTTCCTCCTGTTACACACTTAATTAACTTCTCCACCTTTGGAAAAGCAATTTCCCCTGAACGAATTACTATCATGACTGTTTCATACAATGAGCTAGTTCTAAGTATAGTCTCCAAATGAAGCAACGCTGCTCAGACAGACACTGGAAGGTGCAGAGGACTTTCTGAAAGTGAACTGACTCCACAGGGATGGCAAAGAGAACCAGGATGAGGAAAAAGCTCAACAGCAAAACACTTCTTCACTGTGCCACGTCAGGAGGGACAGGCAGAGCAAAGAAAGAGATGAAAAATAGCTATTGTGTGTGGCAAATGCTGTTCTCCAACATTCATACAAGGCCTTCCTGTTCTTTTAATGGTTTTGGCTGCACAATACAGCGAGGGTAACTGAGCTCAAAGCTCCATTTGTCACCTGCTCCTTTGAGCAGGTATGTACCAATAACAGCACTTCTGCTGAAAGGCTGGACTTGATAGGCAAGACACAAAAAAAATGAGGTGGCAACACAGCAATAGATAGAGATAAATCAAGTAGGCACAGCATAAATGAATCCAAATCGCTGGGACAGAGCAGAGTATCAGCCCCTGGATTTCCTTCCCCTGCCAGACACACTGCCTATCAGGACATTCCTTCTCATGGAATTTAGTACAAATATCAAGTTAAGTCTTCTTATCAGTCATCTCTTATAAATGTAAAACAGAGGGAAATCAAGTGCGTTCTATGGATACAAATGTAAGCAATGGTTTATGGCCTCACAATGTCTGGCTCAGATTCTCTGTGATGTCTTCAAACTCCTACACACATTTATCTGAGTTTCCTTTGTAGGACTATGCCCAGTTTCCCTATCTCACTGCTGGCACCAAAAGCAGGAAGCCACTAAAATCAGAGATGTCCAGACCATAAATGCCATCCCTGAAATCAGAGCATGTCCAGATCATAAATGCCACGACCTCAATGTCAGCTGGTCAGAAGACACCAAATGTCCCTCCCTGTCAGTTGTGTGGTAAGAAAAGCACTCATGAGAAATGACAGAGGTTTTTAAATGCTGGGTCTATTTGCAGGAATTCACATAGACAAATCTTTGTCCTCTCCTTCATCCCAGCAAGGACTGTGGATTTGGTTTGTGCCACACTCCTGCCTGGGGCTAATTTAATGCTCACAGTTTAGAGTAAATGGAGAAATATGATTGAAATATGAATGTCCTAATAACAAGTTATCTTCTCAACAGGCATTAGGAGCAAATAATGCATGCAAGACTTCCTCAGGTGCACATATTAGATCATCATTATGTTTATTTTTCATTATTAACACCTGTCATTCAGATGAGTTGGAAAACGATTGCTTCACAGAATAGAAATGCTCATTGTGAGGAGAGCATCAAAATGTTAAATGCCTGAAAGGTTTGGTTTTTTGCTTGTTTGGTTTTCATTGTTTTGTTTTTTTATAATTATCTGTTTCTCACTTCCTTTTCTTCCAATTTGACATTTCTGGCCTGTTACATTGCTCCAATACCCTGTTCTCCTGCCATTCGTGAAAAACAAGGTGTGGAGTGAGTGATGCACACAGACATGAGGTAAAAATGCAGGTGGTGCTTGCACAAGCCACATACAGAGTGTAATTATGACAGAAGTTATGAAAACAGTGATTATTTCACTCTTCCCATAGTCCTGCTGCCTCTTTTTCAAACATTCTACAAAAAAAGAGACTCATCCAAGTGCCTCCTCCCTGCTTTCTGTCTGGGAAAATTGTTGTTATCTGTGACTTTGTCTACCCTCCTAATCTTCTCAAGAATCAAATAAGCTTTTCTTGCCTGTATATAACAAAAGGAAGAGTAATGCAGTATTTTTCAGACGACAGTATATTAGGATTTTCAATAATTGAGGACTGAAAATCTTCCAACATCAAAAGCAGAACTTGTTATTTATCATGATTGATTCATACAGGAGCTAAGACATCTAAATCCCAAGGAGATGAACAGTGCCTGGGGAGATCACATAAAACCCCTGGGGTTCATATATACAAAAATATCCCCATTTGATTTCCAAATATTCCCAAACTTCAAATAGGTTTAAGCTGTGAATGTACTGTGGGATGTATCAAACATATTCTTTATCATCTCCCTGGTCACTGTCAGAGGCAGAATTCTGGGGCCATTCTCCTGCTCTTACTGGAGTTACACATCAAGATTTAGTCTTTATCTTTTAAATTGCTGGAATTAAAAATTAGAAGTCTGGTTCAGCAACAAATGGTGAATTTTCCAGTTGCTAAACAGTATAAATTTAAATTCAGACTAACCAGGCACAGAAGCTTTATTAAACTGTGGAAAGGTATCCTCTGTGCCATTTCCTCCAGGAACTCTGGGCACTAGGGGCTGTAATTGGTCCCTCTCCCACCTCCTACCTGCAGATTAGGGCTGTGTTGGGTGGAAATCACATTTTATGGGGTAGCAGCACACCTAGAAAAGGAATCACACATTTAAATTGCCCAATGTCTCCACAACATTTGTCCCTTTTCCCTTAAAAGCTGTTGGCTGATAAATGCTCTGTGACATCTCCCATGACAGACACAAAAAAACCCAAAAAACAACAAGACAGACAAGTCAAGACAAACATTCAGCTTTTCAGCCTTGTAACTGCAAATGCCACAAATCAAGATAGCCATCAGAAAATGAGTTTGGAGTTTCAGAATAGGAATCACTGCCATGAACATCACGATAATAATTCCTGTATTCCTTCTCCTGTGACACAGAACTCTGGGGGGATCTGACAGGGAAGAGGTTGAATCAGGGAGATCAGGAGATAACAGGAATATTTTGCATGGCAGTGGAATGAAAGCTACTGGTCAGGTTAGATGCAAATAATTATATTCTAACAACCTGAATTAAGGCAATCAAAGTGTACAGCTCTCAATAAATAGTCATTTTATACAAAACCTTTTATCTCTACACACATTTCCTCCTGTTTGTGCTTTGGCTCATCCTTTACATTACTGATTTTCTAAACTCTAGGCAGGTAGAAACCACCTTGGTAAAAAACTAACCCTGGTTGAGTTTTTCTTCTTGCAAAGTGCCAGCTGTTATATTAACAATTAACAACCCCCTTGCTTAATGAAAATAGAGGTAGAAGCTCTGTCAAAGCAAATGCAAAATAAAATTACAAAACACAAATGCATTATTATTCTACTCTAGTTGTCTTTTATCCAGACAGTCAGGAAAAAGGGACAAAAAAAGATGCCACTTATGAAGATCATGTTTCTTTAAAAAAATATAAGAATTAAAATAATATTTTTCCCTTTTAATTAAAAAGATACATTAGGACACAAAGCTAGAAATCTGAGGATTTAATTAATCACATTGAGTTTAGCTAATTTTAGCTTTTACAGCTCACTTCAGTTCCCAGAGTGTCCCACAGCAAGCAAGAGGACTTTAATAAGATCCATATGGATCTTGAGATCACCACTGAAGTTTTTCCAGAATATTATCAGGGACAGAGATGGGATTTCTAGAAGATGTTACAAAAGCCTTTCCTTCTGCAAACATCCCACAGGGCATTTCTCAGCTGCAAAGATTTTTCAGTAAAATGTCAGCTGGAGCTGGTCAAGTACCAAATGTATGGATTTGGGAATGTCTTCCTCCCCTTCCCAAATAAAAACATAAATTGTGCTATAGCTTATGAGGCCATGTCACTTGTTACTGGCAAATATTCATATCCACAGAGGGGATTTTCATATATTTCATATATTCCAAAGGTTTACTGGGATCTCCCTCTGAGAATTGGCCCTGCACTATTTCTCCTGTTTCTTATCCCAGGACTTGGTCCATTTCTCTCTCCAATCATTAAATACAAGCAGTGCAGGGCCACTGATTTGATGGCAGCTGTATGGCACAGAAACAGATCCAATGGCAAGGAAACTTCTTCCCAGTGACAGAGAGCCATTTAGCTGGTCAATATCTGGTAATTCTCTGTATGTGTCATAGCAAGCCAAAGAGTTCATTTGTTAAGATGCTGGACAATTCCATCTAACAGATAAGAAAAGAGTTATTTGTGAACAACTTGCTAAGGGCTCCTTCCTTACCACCTACCAGAAGAGAGATAGAACTGAAAATTTAGATTTTCTATTTGTGTACTAAATTGCAGTGTTGCAAGAATTTTACAAATCATCCCCCAGAAAATGGTGGGAAAATTGTACCCAAACAGGCACTACGTATAGGAACTGTGAAAAAATTTAAAAAACATACATAAAAAACAATTCCCAAACAGATACCAACATGATTGGACTGAAAAATAGAGCAGCCTCTTCAAATTTATTACATTTGTCTTTGAGGATGTTATTTGTAGGTCCCCTCTTCCTTGCTGCATGACTGAACATTCAAGAGTGAGACCTTTAGACTCAAACACGACTTAACCTGATAAATTTCTAACTCAATTTACAGCAACGTCATACATATGCTAAACCCCATCCAACATTAATATTTAATGAAGAAATAAACCTGCCACAAGAATAAATTTACGGCACATTTAGCGCGTAGCATTTCAGAGGTGTCTGTCGAGTCGGTTTTGCTGTCAAGACAAGGTTTTAAACTGCCAATAGTTTAAAAGTAGTAATTTTTCATTGCATTTCATTGGTAAGCTCTGCTCCTTTTAAGAGACTCCGGGCTGTCAAGGTTAATTGAACCCTCAGGGCCCTCAGAATGACTGCACTCGCTGGGGCTCTGCTGGCTCCAGGCTCAGCTCCCTGATTCCTTTGCTCTAAATCTTGTCTCCAATGATCTTCTTCATAAATATCATTTCAACTTTAATCTCAACAATTACGATCTGCTGATCTAATTCTCTGGTTTAGCCCTGTGTCTATCGGGCCAGACTAAAATCTCTGTCTTTCTGGCGTCCCTTGATCAGCTTAAAACGCCAAACTGAAATAAATAAGGAGCAGAGGAATGGACAGCTGGAATTTTCCCCCTGTCTAGGCAGCACGAGCTCCAGCTGTGAGTGACACACTCACTAAAACTCCACATCCAAACTTTCTGCCAGCAAACATCTTTCAGTGCTCCTCACAACAACCCCAAAGGAGTTCCAGAGCTCTTGGCCTCGTGTCCCCCCATGACCAATGTCTGGTGGATTCTTTCTCCCAAACCCTTGATTTGAGGGCAGATCAGCAAAATCAATGCATTTTTAGGTCAGCATTGAAACCTCCCTCACCAATCCCAGGGGAATTTTTGCCCTGTTTGGAATCCCATGGTCACAAAACTCATTGCTCTTACTAAAGCCAAGTGCTTTTATTCAGAGGTGGGAAGAAGCATAAAGGCAAAAAGAGATAAGGAACAAACAAGCTTTGCTTGTACTTAGTCTCATCTAATTTTATGCTTCACTACAAACAAAATTAGCTACATTTCCCTGCTAAATTAGTCTAGCACCTCTAAACCAGCTTTGTCTCCAAGCAAGTGCAGGTGCTTCAGTGTTTTTAGAGGACAGATTCTCCCTTAGGAAATCTGACTATAACAGAACTTTAGCTTTCCTTCTGAAAGAGAGCTTTCCAAAATTTAACTTACCAAGTTTTCTGTTGGAATTCTAGTACAATGAACAAATGTCTATTCATCTTCCTTTTTTAAATTCAGAAAGGAACAAATTCTCCAGTATTTTCTATTTTTCAGAATAAATTCCAAAAGCTCAAGAATGATGTCCGATGGTTTGTTTTTTTCAGGGCTCAGGTATTCAGCCTCCTAAGGCAGGATGATTGGTGATGTTCTTAAAAAAGGCACATTTGTGCTCAAATTAACATTTTATATAAATAAATTCTACTTTAGAAAGACTCAGGGGAAGAACATTCTAGCTTGAGAATCAAACTGGAAAGGAGAAAAGAAAACCCTAGGCAGAATGATAAAGCCATCAGAGGCCTTTCTGTGGACATAAGTGAGCTCAAGTGGGAGTCTAAAGTAGCAGCCTCTACAAGTTAAATTAACCACTCACAATCATTCCCATGGAATCAAAATATTAAGAGCAGCTTCTAAATTCAGAAATAGTCAAGTGCCTTATCAAAAGGTATGAAAAATCAGTGAAACTAACCCAAAGGAAAAACTTCTAAGTTCAGTTTCCTTGCCTTTACATATTTACCCTTTTCAGCAGTCTACATAAGATTTTAATTTGTGTGATATTTGAAACTTGGGCAATGTTGTGATTGATGGACTGGTGGAGTGATAAAATCACAGATTTTCCAGCTTGATAACAAATTTAGGGAAAAAACACATCGTAAAAATCTGTAAAACTCACGTTAGGCAATGAGTGATGCCAGGCTGAACTTTCACCTCTGTGGGCTCAAGAACAGAAATGCAAATTAAACCCTTCCAGGCAAGCCAGCACCTGGCCCAGCAGCATCTTTGCACCATTTTCTGTTTCAAATGGGAGATGCACGACCACCAATTTGTTTTAATGTTTTTAATCATGACCTTACTAAAGCTGCAGCATCCTTGCAGAAGCAGTTGAGTCTTTGGATTGTAAAGGAATAATTCTCAGATTATGGATTGCCTTGGGTCAACTTTCCCCTCAGGCAGTCCTTGTCTCCCCAGAGATCAGCTGTGTTTTGGAGATGTCACCACAAAAAGTGCCCAAATTTCAGTATTCCTCAGTTTTCTCAAATATTCATATTATTTTAATCTTTTTCTTGCACTGAGAACCATTCCAGCTAGCGCTGACAGAAATGTATTTCATTCTACTTCAACTTTTCCTGATGAAAGCACTCCTTTCCTTTTCCCTGAGGAAGTAGTCACTGGAACTGAGCAGGATATTTATTTTAATGCAGGAAAGTGTCAGCATATCTGTTCAGAAAGCAGCTTCTTCCACTCTGCTTTGTGCCAGGATGGGAATGCTAAACTGCATCTCAATTACCAAACCCCAGCATGGAAGATTCATGCAGCCTCCTGCACCCAGAAAGGCTATAATGATTAACTCCTCAATAAAGCTGTAATTAATTATTGACAATTTAATGTCCCTACTTTTAACCTTAAATACCAGGCAGGAATTGCTGGCTGTCATCTCTCCTGTAGCACTGCCAGGTGCAGCACAGGTGTTTTCAATCAGGTCACCCCAACTCCATCAGCCACTTACCCCATCCATTCACTGCAGCAGCATCTCTCCCTGCAGAATCATGATGGAGCCTTCATTTGAATAATTTATGTCTGAGTTTCTATTATAAAACTCATCATTTAGTAAAATGAGCTCCTAAACAGACCCTAGAAGTGCATCATCTCCAGCATTCCCCACAGAACCGTGGGTCTCTGATAAAAACCTGATAAAAACCCAGAACTGTGATATCCAATATTAAATTGTAGCCACTAAATTGGATGTTCATCTACACCCTTTTCTGAGCTTTTCCTCTACAGCCATTTTGTGTTTTGAGTCCATCTATTCATTTATAAGGTGTCTGCTGTTGTAGATAGCTGTTAAATAGTTAATAGGGATCTACTGCACTTTGTCCAGCAGCAGAACTGCAGCCTGCCTAATAAAACCCTCCTGCAGTAAGTAATGATTCTCTCTCCTTTCACACCTCTCACACTGAATTCACAGTTGTATAGTTAAATATTTCACAGTGTACAGAAGAAAGAGGCTGTATAGCCTCTCCATGTAAATTACTTTTATACCGCGAGGCTCTAGAAAGTCTCCAAGCTGAATAGTTCTACCCGAGTATATATTTCAAATATATATGTTCAAATATTTTAAAATAAAAATAACTTCTCAACACCAAGGCACTGTATGGGCTAAGTTAAAATGATCTTTCCTGAGCACAGGTACTGTTACTGCAGGTGTGCAGCCTGACACCCAAGGAAAGCCTTGAATTGCTCCAACTTTAATTGGCACCTGAGACGAATATTTTTGACAAATAGACAAATAATTTCATTGTGAGAAGTTGTTGCAGGAGTTGCTGGTCACGGGCAGCGGAGAGAAACTCACTTTTAAAAGGTTTCTTCTGCTGGTACAATGGCCTTATTAGGGATTACTGAGACCAAACTTAATTAGAAGTGCAGTAATTTTGCAGGACAGCAAAGAACCCAGGAGATCCAAAGCCAGAGGAGTCACAGGCACGGAGCAGGTTCAGCTTCCTTCTTGGCTGGGTAATGTCCATTTCTGCCACCACAGAGCACATTGACCTCCCCTGCCCGACACCAAAACCACCAAAATCTACTTTCAAACCTTGTCTGAGAGAAGAAACATAGATTGATAAATGGAATTCAATGAGTTTAAGGAGTTCCCATCAGTCAAAATATTTTTTTCAGAAACTGCTTATTTTATTGCTTTTCTGTCATAAAATTTGAACTACCTTCAAAGGAATGCAGTTAGCACTTTAAGAACAGGCAAAATTTTGTGAATAAGCTTTTAAGAGTTTTCCATGACCCTTACACTACGCAAACTCATAAATGACCAAATATTACATATGATTGAAAAGTCTTTGCACAGCTCAAAAATCATGAGGAAAAACTTAACAGAAATTTCCTTTCACAACTCAGAATTTCAAGTTTCAAAATGTAATATTTGTTAATGGCCCAAATATTTTATTTCAGAAGTACTCATTCAGTGGATCTCATGAGTGTACATCTAATTTTAAGTTCCAGTTCCTGTGTGGATCACTAGATGGCACATGCCCAACTTGGTGAACTGGTTTTATACAGAAAAGATCTTTGCAAAGCCTCTTCTGCAGCTAAGGAGTACCAGGAAAGTTAAGACACTGCTTTGCAATCTGCTAATTATCAGTCTATTCAATTCCTTATTTAGCATAAATGGTTTCAAAACAGATATGAAAACAAGGATGTCCAAAACAAGGAAGAGCTCTCATTATTTAAATGCAGCTGGAGGAAAAAATTTATAGGATGTCTCGAAGAGCTGCAATTTGCTTATAATTTCTGAGCCAGCTTTCTTGTCCTGATTGTGTATGTGTACTTGAAGTACATTAAGTGGTTGAAATACAGAATGATTCACAAACTAACATTCTGTTTTATCTTTATTTTGGGAAATACATTTGATATGTTGAAAGCCTTGATTAGATACAAGAGGTTATAGAGACTTTTTTATTATAGATATATTCTGTTTTTCAAATGGAAGGCAAAGTAGGCAAGTGAAGGCTTTTATTTAGTCAGAGCTGGGGCTGGAGCAGATAAAAGCATTTGGGGCTGAGTATAACCCTGTTATTACACATCATCTTGGAGTAGTCCTGATGTTCTTGCCTACCAAACAAGCCTTTTAAAATAGAAGATACATTTTGTGATGAATGCCTAGTAGCACACAAACTCCTTTGAAATGAGTGCTGCATTTCTCATTTCCAGCTATTTTCCTCTAACGTTTCTGGGTGATTTCAGTGATTTTATCTGTCAGGTAGCACAGGGGGACAGGCACAGTCCATGACCCCCAGCCCATCCCCATCAACCTTGCCCAACACCAGCGAGCCCCGAGGCTCCACACCAGCCCTAAATCTTTGCTCTTCAGCACAGAGTTTTGATATTCACCTTCATCCCATGTGCAGCAGGGCATGAAAGTTGCCCACGTGGTGAGCTGACAGCTCCACGTGCCAAACCCCTCTCTTTCCAACAATCCAACCCCAGCAGAACTGCTGGATGGGATTTCCACTTGCTCCATGCCCAGCTTGAACCAACTGCAGTGCCAGCACAGCAAGCATGAAGTGGGCACACTGAAAAAAAAATAAAATCTGATTTCAGGGCTGGCTGTGTGTCCAGCACACCACATGCTTTGGTCACAGGCAGAGCACAAGCAGAAATATTCTTCCATGTGCATGGCACAGCCTTGCTGGAAAAATGTGATGGTATAAATCTTTGGAGAAGCTGTTTTAGATTCCTCAGAGGGCATATTGCTGAGGTTTTTTTATTGAAGTCACAAGTTTCCTTTTGCTTGCACATATTCTCTAACACTTCCTGAAGTTTGTCACCTTCGGGCTTTCAGTGAACTCTTATTAAAATGGATTTGGCATCTCGTGCCTTTGATTTAATTCTTTTTATTTGTTTATGGGCATCTAGAAGTAAAGAGTGTGACGGAAAAAAAAGGAAAAAAAAGGAA
>JANRMJ010000026.1:16399734-16431435 GCA_025584955.1 Alethe diademata
TCTCTCTTTATTTTTTATATTGTTTACAAACTTTTCTGCTGTGAATTTGCTGTCTGTAAGGCAGCAATCACCAGTATCCCACTGTTCCACAAGGCAGGAAATACCTGGTTTTCAGGGCAATGGTTCTTTTCCCTGCAGCCAGCCAGGGAAGATGAGAACAGGGGGATGCACAAGAAGCAAAGCCTGAACACCCTCCTGCCTGGCCAGGCACAGAACTTCATCATGCTCACAATCTCCAAACTGATGGCTCAGGCTCAGAAACATCTCAGAGAAATATGAAGAAAACAAAACCAGGTTTGTAACAAGTTATGAGCAGATTAATAGAGAAAATGTGAAAGCTTGAATGCAGTAATTACTGCTCTAGGAGAGCACAGCATCAGTCAGCTGTCAGTCTTTCTTACTGCTCTTTTCTTTGGAAATCTACATTTTAAATTCAGTTTTATACACCCATACAATCTTTTGCTGTTCCTTGCTAAGACAACAGAAGTGATCAGGTCTTATCCACATGAAACAATGATTTGTCTTCCAGGACAATTCATCTACTTTAGTTCCCTGCAAATCAAATCCCCTGCAAAGTTGTGAGGCTCCCATAATATCACAGACGAGTTGAAAATTTGGTTGTGATGTCAATAATTCCACACAAAATTGACAGTAACTTGATAAGGTGCTGCCTTTATTAGATCTGTCCCCTCGTTAACAGAAACTGCCTCTGAGACAAGTCCACATTTCACAATATCCCCATTTCTGTGCTGCTGCTCAGCTGCTCGTCAGTCACACGCACTTAATTTTATTCTTTTGTCAACTAGCTTAAACATTTTGGTGCACAGTTTTCTTATCAGGAAGATAATAATATTATCTAAGGGCAAAAGCCATTCCTGCTGTGCACATGCTGTAGAGCAGCTGGGGTGGGGACAGGTGTCAGGACAAGCTGGGAAGAGGAGCAGGGCAGGAATAACTGCTGGGATGTGTCAGGTTCTGGATGTGCTGATGGTCAGCCAGAGCATCACCCCAGCCCTGAGTTCTGTTCAAAAATCCTTTATGGGAAGCAGAAATGAAGAAATGGGGGATGTACAACACACATCTCCTGTGTCCGTGCACCTTCAGCTTTTCTACTTTGTCATCAAATCTTTTGCTGTAAAGAAGCTTTAATCTAAGCTAGCAGACAAAAAGGTTTCACCCCTCCATGTGTCACCAAATTTTGGCTGAACCCAGTGTTTCCAGAATATTCACGTGCATCTAACACAGAGCAGAATCGCCTTCACTGGTGAAGGATTGGGTAAATGCTCTTTTGAAGGGAAGGATCCAGAAGAGTTGATCCAGAAAAGGGGACATTAAAAGCTTTCAGAGATTCCAGCCTGCATTAGTGAGCATGATTTGACTGAACTGTGCAAGGCTGAGCAGGCTACAGTAGTAACAGCTACAAGATTGACAGAAAAGACGTTTTCCTCCTTTTCTTGTCCCCCAGCCATCACACAGCTTCTGTGGGAAGTGGCCTCTGTGACAAAATGCAGATGGATGATTGGCAGTGCACAGTGCAAATACCAGGCTGCCATTTCAAAGAACTGAGGGGATTCTGAGGAAACTTGTAAATCCTCACAAAGATACTGATAAGTTTGTTCTTCACCTTATTGATATAAAAAAGGCATTCAGAATGACAGAAAAGGGTGATGAATGAAACATAAACACTCTAGTCAGGTACTTTGGCCCAACATTTCCTGAATTTCTCATACTTCAGCTCTGGCATGTTTAATACTGCACTTCTCCAGTGGAGCTTAACTTCTTCAGCACCAAGGCACACAGAACAGCATTTATGATGGCGTCTGATTGATTCTCATAAAACTTGTTATTCAACATCCACAGTTAATTTGAATTTCTGCTGCTGATGTGTGACTGCCAGAGAAAGCACCTTCTCCAGTTCTGCATGAGCTCCTGAGGTGCTGCTGCCTTCACTCCTGCCAGGGAAAACTTCTCTGCAGAACAAGTTCCTGATTTAACTGGGGCAACGGTGCAGCTGCTCCTCCTCAGTTCTTCATCTGCGTGCACATTTCATCCACAGCTGCAAATTGCACACTGAATCTAGGGAAAAAAGAACCTTTTAGTGAAAGCCAGTCTGGTTTCTATCACTTTTCTAAGTAGGGTTGTGATCAAATCTCCATTGCCTATTGCAAGAACTAGGGGAAGCCTCTTTAGCTTCTATAATGCAACATGGCTTTAATAAAGACTTTATAGAAAAAGTCTTGGATGAGAGTGTAAGGCAATGTCTGATACAAATTTCAGTATCTGTACCCATCTGCCAATAAATGCCTAGGAAATAAAAAATGCAGCCCTGTTTGTGTTAATCTGATTATCACAAAACCCTCCATAGTTTTTCCATCTGTTTTTTTCAGTGCTAGGTTTCCCACTAGGAAGGCCTTTGAAATTAATACCTCTTGGAAGGAAAAAATCCAAATGAGAATAGAGGTGGGGTCAGTTTTCTTTGGTGATCACCTGGGGCAGAGGTGCTGAGGGCTGGCAATGGGGCATGTTAGAATTAAGGGATATTCTAAAAGGGCAAACACCTTTTATTGAGAGCTTTATAAAGGAGTCCAGCAACATGCTAATCAATTTTATTCCATAAATAAACCCAACACAATATATATATTTATCTCAAAACTTAGTATTCTGATATTAGAGAGGAAAAAAAATTAAGATTACTTGAAGATTTTTCTCCCTAAGACTTTTTTTTTCAACACCTGAGGCTAATGGAATAGAGATAAGAAATTGACTACTAAAAGAAGTTTCACAGCCTCTCTGCTCCATAAGAAAACCTAATGAACTTGAATTTTAATCTTACTTTTTCATTAAAAAAATGTTTTTAATGTTTAATTTTTGCTTTTTCATACTAAATGACTGAAAGAGCCTAAAAAATTAGCCGAGCCTAAATTGGGAGCAATCACCATGTTTTATTAACTGTGAGGATCATCTTCTGGAGAGCAATCACAAAACTATTGAATATTTTACTTTTCTCATCTGTGATCTTTTCTTCTGTCTCATTAGAAAACAACCCAGTGAATAAATCTTTCAGTGCCCAATTCTGTGCATTCAGCTCCCATTAAACACATTGTAAGAGATCTCAGCATCTCAAAAGAACTGACTACTCATCTGCCTCATCTCTCCTGCAGTCTTCAGCACCAAGTTCCTCCCAATCTACCTAAAAAATTTCCAAGTTTTTCCAGTTTGAAGTGCATCTGTGTTCTTTTCCTGTGCTCTTTATATCACCCAACCACCTGTGATTGATACACATAATTGAATGTAGCTGATTATCTGATGTCCAGGTTGATAGATATTCTATGGAACTCCAAATTAAACATGAGGAGTAAACAACCAGAACCCAGATTTTCCCCAGGAAAAGAGAGGCAGTTGAAATTTTCCACTGAAAATGCTGTGGATTTTTCCTTTAATGGGAATGCTGTGGTTGCTCTTAGCAGGAAAAATTCAGACCCCTAAAAATTCTGTTCTGTATTTTATTAGGGGAGAATTTAGGTATTATTGTACTAATGCTTATCACTCAGAAAGCAGCACAAATCTTTTTGTTATTTTATCTTTCCTCTCTCCTTAGTTCTCACAGGAGTTTGATAACTGATTAGCCCCTGGGCTCTTTTGTAATTTGTGGTAGTGCAGGAAAGCATGGCTCCAGGAGCTGTGTAATCCCATTGTCTGTGCCACACGAGTTAGGATTACATGGAATCCCATTTTCCCTGACCACAGCAGGTGCCAGGAGGGGTACACAACGTTTCCAGCAGGAAATTGTGGCTGCAGAAGATGTTCTCTGATAATTCCTAACTGAGATCCGTGTCTGATGCTCCCAGTGCCCCCTGGTTTGGGGCAGAACCTCCTGGGACTCACAGGGCACTTCAGAAACAAGTGGTTTTGATCAAGCTGCAAACACCTTACCTCAATAATTCACCAGGGCTCTGTCACCCTCTGCTGCCAGTGACTCTTTGTCCTGCACCAGGGCCTTCAAATGGCAAAGGACTGATCATTTCTGATCACAACCTCACATTTCCACCCAGCAAAAAATTCCACCTGGCCTGGGAGCACTCTGCTGCTTCTCACATTTCTCTGTGATTGGGAGACAGGAGCTGAGCTCAGAAACTGCCTCAGATTTACAAATGTGCCTCAGAGTAAGTACAGATATGGTTTTACCTGAAACTGGTTAGAAAAACAGGAAAACCAACCTCTTAGATGAGGTGATTTGTTGTGTGGAAGGTCTGGTCCTTTTCTGAAGTAGCCTGTGAAGCAGTTCTGATGGTATTCTATAACAAACATGAATATACCTAATATTAAAGAGAAAAAAAAAAAACACTAAACAGTTTTTTATCTTAAGTAGAAAAGCAGAAAAATGTATTTCAAGCTGGAAAAAGAATAACTAAAGAAACATGAAGTTGTGAGATCCTATTAGGATTATTTCATGGTCTTGACTAATTCTGTCTTTAGTTTTCATCATGGGAACAAACTCCATGGGAACATGATAGGAATTGCTGTTCTGACATCTAATTGACTTTGGTTTCGGTGTGAGTTGCCTCATGCATGCAGAAAATACCACAAACATAATGAACATTTGGAATATATTTCTGCCAATTTTAGTAGGTGAGTTGTCTTTTAAGAAAGCTTTTTAAAAAGAAAGTGGACTCCATGTAGTTTAGTTAAGTTTGAAGCAGATTTAGAGCTGCAATTTGCAGATTGCCAGAGTCCATTAGCCTGATGCCTCGTTAGCATGTGCCCTGTACCTCGAGGGAGGCTGAGCCAGAGAAGGGGCTGGGAGAATGAAGCCAAAAGATCTGAATTCATTGTGTACAAATAAACCATCCAAGAACCTGAAACCTGGCTGGCTGCTGAGAAAGTTACAGATTCTGGTAATAGTACAAAAATCTGACAGAGGTGAGATATCTCTGTTCCTTTAGAAAATAAAACTTGGTCTAACGTGTTCAGTGTGGCAGAGTTGAAATCCTGGTTTTCTCTTTTTCTCCTGGTTTTGGGAGGAGAAGCAGCTGTGCAGAACCATGATCACCAGCACAGCTCCTGGTAAAGCTTGTCCCAGCCTTGTACTGCAGCACAACTGCACTGAAATAATTTCCTCATGCCATTACTGCCCCACCATTCATTTCTAATAGTTTGTGGCTTTTCTCCACAGATATCCTTAGCCCTGCCTTTATTTTCAGCCTCAGAAATATCACTTCCATTTATACTGAAGGGCTGAGATTATATTTATCTGTTGTAAACAGTGAGTGTAGAAGAGAGTAAAGCTTGCTTGCTAAAATATTATCCCAAATTTCACTGTGTCCCATGGATACATCCCATCCCATTTAGGATGAACAGAGAATATAACAACCCACATCTGCTCAACCACCTAAAGCTGAACAGCTCTCACCTCCTTAGACTGTCCTGGCCCTGTCTCCTTTCCTTTTGCAGGTGCCTGGAGATAACAAGGCTTTTTTTATCTCTTGACACTTTGCCTGGATCATCTGAGGATGATTCTGCTTAGTCTAATTGGCCTTTTCTCCTTCTCACCATAAAGGGGAGAGTGGGTTCAACAGGGGGCAGCTCAGAAGGGAAAACCCTTCATCCTTCACACAGATATCCAGGGGACAGCAGGCAGGTTCTTCCACTTTGTGAAGATTTGTCTGCTGAAGGCACACTGGATGTGTCACCCCATCCATGCCCTGTCCTTGGGAAAGCACCCTAAGGACTGAACTTGAGTATTTATCATTCATTTATATGTAATGAAAATTATTGCAGGTTAAAGAGAGTAGAGAGATGTGAGATAAAAGAAGTGAAGCAAAAATAGAAAACCTAACATCTGTCAAAAGTGTGGGAATATTTATAGCTCCTAATGTAAATATGCACTCTAAAGCCTGCTTTCATTGTCACAAATTGTCATATTTTCCCCAGAGGTGCTCTGTAACTGCAGGTAGGAAGCAGCAGATCTTTGTGAAGCTGGATGACAAAACTACAGCTACCTCCCAATTAGGAATGGAAGGGAATCTCTCCATCAGGCACCCCAGCTATTAAGATGCAGTTCACACCATGCATGTCTCTGAGAAGTTTGCAGCAGTGAAAGCGAAGGTGAAGGTCAAGGAGTAAGGCACAGAAACCTTGGCTACCTGCAGAGTCTGCAATCAAGATGTGTGGAGCTGATAGATTCTCTGTGATTCCCTGAAATGATGTCTTTTCTCCCCATAAAAGTGGTCACTGCATTGCTGATCACCAGGGCTTTGTAGTGCAGCGTGGTGAGGTGATTTATAAAGCTCATGTTTTCAAGGCAGCTCATCAGGGAATTGAAGCAGCTAAGATGTTGATAATCATTAGACCTGAAGCAGATCTGACAGCCAAAATACCAGTCTTTCTCAAAAAACTTTTTTCTCAGAGGTATTTGCTACAAACAACTTTGGTTCATCTGTAGTCAAAAGCTGTGCTGGTATTTGTTGTCTGGATATCACATTCCCTTGCTAAGCCCCCTGTCCATCATTCCCTTCTGGCTTTCAGGCAGGGCTAGAAAAGATTCTTGCCTGCCCAATAAATTATCAACAATATTTCCCATTTAAAAATTAGTCAGTCACAGTGTGATTTGCATGAACATTCAGCAGAAAAATAATTCTTTTTCTAGAAGATTTTTCTTTATACAGGGTCTTGTTTCGGCACATAGACATCCTCACCCCATTAAATACCAAAAGTTTCAAATAATCATCTGAACACAATTTTTTGTTTGAATAGAGCTTTGATCCTGAAGAACTAAATAACTCAGATGAGACACATGAGACTGCTAATTGCAGCCACACAATAATAAGGAAACCTTTGCAGTTAGGGCAGATCACACAAAACTTTGGAGAGCAGCTTCCCCCACTGGTGGTCACAGACACAGATTTTGGATTATTGACAGAAGAGGTGCAAACAAAACCATCTCCAAAAAAAAAGGCCAAGCAATAGCCAAAAGTAAAGAAATGCATGCATGAATAAATAAAATAAACTGCTTTCATGCCTGGGGTCAGGCTGAGACTGGCAGGAGAAGCTCGAGGTGTGCTCAGGAGGTGAGCACAGGCTTGAAGTCCCAACCAACCACATTCAATCCAGCCCTGAGGCATTTGTTTTCTCTCAAACCACCTTGTTTTTCAGAAGGACTCAGCCCTTCACTCACTGGAGCATCTAGGTGGTATTCCCTTCCAAACTCCAGGACCTGGGCATCTGGTTTCTACTCAGAGCCTTTTTGCTAAATAATTCCTCTGATTTCAGCCAGCCCGGGGCAAAGCAGGAATAAACAAACCAGAAAATCTCCATGTAGAGTCTGGCTCTGCAGAGCAACTGAGCACTTCAGTCACAGCAGAAACATTCCTGCCCTGGACCCCTGAACAAAGGGAAATCAGCTCCCATTAAGTCATTTTGTTTGTTGGCTTTTGCCATTGGTTTGAAATTCTGCAAGTCACACTGCTTTTGATACTGGTCCAGCTCCTTTCACAATCTTCATTTTCAACTTGTCTCTTCACAGACGGGCTGGGAGGGAGGGCAGCAGGTTCTTTTTATTCTACATGCTACCTTGCTTCTGCCAGTCTTATTACCACTAATGATCTTAAACACCTTTTTCCAGCATTTAATCAGGTATAGCATTTAATTGGGTAATCACCCACTGAAGTAAAAAAAAAATGTTTCTAAGCAATCCATCTGTCTTTGCAAAACAGAAAAAAAACCCAGGTTTGAGCAGGTAGGTGCAAATGCAGGGCTTGTATTTTGATGATCAGCTGGTTTGAATGGGAGCTGAAAGAAGAGATTTGCTTCAAAATAAACCTTCCCTCTCTGCTGCCTGCTCTGTTACAGACCAGAGAGGAATTTGGGGAGCTACCTCCTGAGTAAGAGGTTAAAAGTCCCACATTTTTTGATGTTTTCAAGCAGCAGTGTCCAGTGCAGATTAAGAACATTTGGTGGCTCTGTGCAGCCCATTCTCATCTCCAGCTGAACATGGCAACTTGGTCTCACTTAATGTGGCAAAGGTGGCCTAAACTAAACAGCAAAAAGCTATCTGGATTTTTGCAGACATACAGAGGGCCTTAAAAAACCTAAAAGATTTTTTCAAAAACCTTAAACAAGGTTTGTGCACATGATAACATCTGAACTTCCAAAACAGCTGCTTTATACTACACAATAAAGACACGTTTAATGGGAGATAAAAATTTCCCATGTGTGCTGCTAAACTGGTAGGAGATAGGACAAACCAGTTAGGAGGATTAAAAATTGATAGAGAAACTCTGCAACATTCCATAGGAACCCCTGGTGTTTCATATATTCATAAGCGATACTTGAAAAGAATTAAGAAAAAAATAAGGTGACAAAATTTGCTTAAAGCAGAGCACAGCTGAGGTAAGAACACAGCTGAGGGGACATAGGATAACTAACTATCTATTGATAATTCACCACACCTTGCAGCACAAGATCCATAGGGATGAGAGCATGTGGCAGCAGCTCGAACAAAAAGAGCAAAGATGTAAATCAAACTTGTCCTTCAAAATTCAGAATTAAAATGATGGAATACCTTCCAAAAGGACAGGTTGGATGTTAATAGGCAGAAAGATTAAAAACCTCTTAGACAAATGGAAGAGAACTCCCTCAAGTGCTATTAGGCAAAATGGTGTGGATATAACATTCTGGTGAAGAACACTGCAGACGAAAAGACAAAAATCCATACCTAGAGAAATATCTGTGTGTTTGCTCTGCTCTAAGAATTTTTCTGCAAGCTTTTGCAGCTGCCTGTTGTGTCTGTTGATTTCTCCAGGGCTGGCTGGACTCGGGCTGAGCAGTTGCTGGCAGCCCTTTGCTCTCAGAGCCCTCTGCCCTGTGCATGTAGTTAAGCGAGTTTCACCTCGGAGCGCGCAGACAGCGAACGGAGCAGTTTCCATCTTCCCTCAAAAAGGGAGCCTGGAGCTACTGATCTTCTGTTGTGCACGGAATGAAAACCAGACAAGAGAGGAGAAAGGCGAAATCTAATGATAGTCAAGGGATAAGCCTTTCCAAAATGTAGAGAAAAAGCAAGAAGCATGGCATAACTAAAGAAATAAAGACCTGAAGACATAAAACAAACAAACAAAGAAACAAACAATCCCCCTCCCCGTCCAACCAGCAAAAAAACCAACCCAGCCCACCCCCAAACCACTTATCTGTTGGGTATAAAGAAATCTATCTCTAAAAGAAGGATTTTAAAAGCAGCCTAAATCTGGGCTATATTCGCACCATTCCTTGATTAAGAGCAGCACTCAAGGATAACAAGGAGGCTTGTGTTGTACATGGCCTTGTAAATAACGTATGAGAGAGATAAACTAACTTTTACAACTTTGCTGGGAAAGCTGGGAAATTAATGGAAACCACCTTAGCCCTAAGATAGTTTCTCCCAAATAACAGAGTAAATCAATTTACATAAAAGCCTCACACTGCTATTGTTAGCCTCCTCCCAGATCTCCTGCTTCCTTGTTTAAAGTTAGCCTGCACCTCCAAAACCACAGTGCAATTTCTACAGAATCTTTCCTCGCTTTCCAGCACCATTAAGCCCCTCCAGGATGTGTTTTACCATCCTGCTCATCCAAACCTCCCAAAGCAGCCTCATAGATCACCCCACACCTCGAGGCGTGTGTTAATTGACCAATAAAACACACCTGTAGCATATTAATGTTCTAATAAAACACTCTCCATATTCCATAAATTTTGTGTTATCAGTTCTCCATCAATTATTTATTAAGAGCCAGCATAATAAATTATCTGCTGAGCAAGGTGCAATAACATGAGGACAAAACAGTGCAAAATACATTTTATCACCTCCTCCTCACTGCAGTTCCAGTCTTTGGCACACTGCATATTTATAGGTGCTTGAAGTGAGGTAAGGTTGAACTCTTCATCTCTAAATCTTCATACTCAATTCACCAAGAGATTGCTTTGTTGAAATTAACAAAAAAACCCCAAAAATTAACATTTAATAAAAAGGGTTTCTTACAGTATTTACTTGCATCAGGTTCTCTCAATCCTCATGTTAGTGATTCCCTTCTGCACAGAATCCATAGGTTCATCCTTTGGGAGTCCTCCTCAGCTGACTCTGGATTAGTGTTAACAGGAATATTTCTAATCAGACACTGTAAGTCTTTTCAGGACTAAATTATTTTTTAAAGTTCAGTAGAGAATATTTAGAGTTTCTCTAAATACAATTAGCACATATCTAAAATGAGGGTGTTCCATCCCCACAAAATTAAGAACCAGTGTGGTCTTCAATGATCTTGTCAGTTTTCAAGTGATGCCCTACTTAGGTTGAAATTACTTTGGATTTCTAATAAATATTATAGTTAAATGCAGGTACAGCAACAACCAAATCAAAAACAGATAGAGGCTTGGAATAATCACTAAAACATAATTTTTAAACAATTCCTGATTTTTTTCTCCAAGGAGAAGTTAAAATTCATACTGCTACAGTTTGCAGACTTAGATGATTAAAACACAGCAGATCCCCTTTCTTTTCCTCAGTGTTCTTATTTATTGCCGCCTTTACAAGATAAATGTTTCATGAAATTGAAAAGAATTAAAATCAAAACTTCCAGAAGTGACTGAAGTGAAAAAGGAAGGAAAATCAGCAAATGCATGAGTACAAGTTTAAAGATTTTTCTGTTGCCTCTTATTCAAGGAATGGTTCTTATGTTGATGAAGGACACAGAAAAAAGGAAAGAGCTGAAGGTAAGTAGAAGTTAAAGAGGAGAAAATTCTCTTTATTGTTACTCTCAATTCATTGTGGACATCAACCTGAGAGTTCTCAGTAACTCTGAGGACAGGTAAAAATCATAGTATTGTTCACAACGCTCAATGGAAAAGAGAATGTTCATCTCCATCACATTCAATCCACCACACATTGTTCATGCCACTAAAGTGTGTCTTAAAATAAAACACAGGAATGGCTGCATTGCAAACATGAGAGAAATAAAAGCTTTTATTTTCTAGTGACTATTCAAAATGTACATTAGGGTCACATTTTTATCTGTAATTTACTCAGTGCTTCAATTCTGTGTGATGGAAATTACTTTTGTTGAAATTTTGCATCTGCAAAAAATTTACCCTGCTCACGTGGCTCACCCAGACCCGAGAAACTTAAAAGTGAAGAGAGAAAGTTTCACAAAAAGTTACACACACAAAATCAGCCTTGGCTTCTTCAGATATATCTGCAACAGACTGAGGGAATTCATCCCACAGCAGAAATAGCATTAGATCATGAACTATAAAAGAAACTGTTCCTTCTTGTACAAGAGAGGTTACAAACCATATTCTCTGCCTAAATATTAATCAGTTTGAACCTGCACTTTTAAATTATCCCCCCAGATGTCTCCAGGAAGCAGAGATGCTCCAGAAGGAAATAAGAAGGAAGAGGATGATCTGCAAAATCTCACAGATATTTTAATTTGGTGTTGGTGCAAAATGCTCAAATAGGCACAAAAAACCTACCATGGTGAAAATATGCAGAGTGTTTTCTGAAATGTTAGAAGCAAACATTAAATATATCAACAATATTTCAATGTAACTATGCAAAACTGGCAGAGCATTCAAAGAATGCCTCGAGAAGAAGGAAACCAAATGTTCTACTTTCATCAAAACAAGACAATAACTCATTTCAAGTGTAATTTCGAGGAGATGCAACAAATGCTCAGAAAACAATATTATGGGTTTTGTAAAATATGTAGGATATTTTCTGCAAAATCTAAAAATTATAATTTCCTCGGTAAAGGATCAAATTACCATTTTCATTCAGAGTAATAACAAAGAGCTTCAATATTGCATGTCAAAACAAACTTACTTTGCACATTCAACCTAATTTTATTTCCTTGTTTGTTTGGATTTTTCCCTTGAATATTGAAAATGCACCTATGAAACTTGTCACTTTTTATACTGCATACAAAATAAAGAATCCCAAACAAAGTCAGTCCCACTGTGAGTTATGGCATTGCACACTGGGTCTAAAATTATTGAAGAGTTAACAACAGTGTAATTAGCAGTTATAATTTTGTATAATATTTTAATAATATCATTCAGTAGGTTATAGGTTAGAGTTTTATTAAGAGAAATAATCTTGAAGAACAGATTATGGCTACTAACTTAATTCTGAAAATCATCTGAAAGAGAAAAAAAAATATTTCCTCACATCTTCCTGATTTGTTATTTTTGTAAGTCCAACTGGAAAAAAAACCACCCTAATTTGTCAATAATATTGCAGCTTGTAAGTAATGAAGGTTTATATGGAAATGGAAACAGCAAACTAGAGCTGCCTCTTCTGACATTTCAATCTGGTCTAAAAATAAAGATTTTAAGTGTGAAATACTTTGGAGAACTTGCCCATTAAAACATTTATTTTGATATTAATATTTTTAACTTCATGCTTTCAATGTGCCAAGAATAGCCATTTTAATTGAAAATAAATAATGGCCTGAATCATGGGTTTCCTGATCCACAATCCTATTTACCCTATCACCGAGCAATCACTCTGCAAATTAACTTATAGGTAAATTAATTATACTCCCTTATGTCTTCCATAAAGGCCCTAATTAAAAGAATTTTATGTTTTCCTTCTATTTATTTGTAATAGTTAATTATTAATAATTAACAGTTCTATTTACTTTAAAAGCCTCTCAGCATCCAAACCAGGATCAAAGTGAAGTGAGAAAACAGAACTTTGAAACCAACTACCACAAAATAATTTAATAATTTCTTCATTTTGATGTTGTGAGAAAGCTGAAGTGTGGAAGAGCAAGATTTGAGTTTCACTTCAGTCATTTTTCAGATATCCAAAGTACAAGAAGTAAGGCCTCTTTACAGTAATTTTTTGTCTGTCCCAAGATTTTTTTTTCTTTTTCCCTTTTTTAAGTATATCTGTGCTATTCTTTTAGAAGATGCTTATATTGTTTGAACAAAATACTTCTGTTTCCTCCCTCACATATTTTTTTTTTCCCTTTTGCCTTAGAATGAGGAATTTTCATCCATGGGAAACAAAAGGCCTGGGACAGATTATAACACAACAAGATATTTATTTGCTCTGACTTGGCATAAAGTGAAGCATGTGAAATTAAATCCTGCATTAACATAAGAGCAATACATGTCTCAGCATGGATTTAAACACAGTGGATCTCGTATTTCTTTTGTTGTCAAATCCTTTTAAAATGGTATTTTAGGACAGCAAATTTTAATAGGATGAAGTGACACAAAAGAAAGACCATCTAAAATAAGAACAATTAAACTCTAGGAAAAAAATCTCTCCGCCACACAAAGCTGTTTGACTTTTGGCTATTATTTCCATGGTTTGTAGAAAGAACAGAACCATGAAGGAGCAGAGAGGGGCCAGGCAGCACTTGGCCCCACAGAGCCAGCAGAGCAAACCCTTCATCCGTGTCAGTGGAACACACAGAATTTCACACAGTTTCAGAGAAAATAATCTGATTTTCAGATGCCTCCACAAAAGCTCCAGCTGCCAGAGCACTGCTGTGCTGGAGCTCTGCTGGTGGCTCCACTGAGCTGTGTTTTTATTTACTGCTCAGTATTTTCCCAGGTTAAAAATGTTATGTGATGCAAACGTCTCTATGAATTGCATTCCCTCTGTCTCAAAGCTTTTAAAAAATTCTCTTAAATAACATTTCCATTGGCTTTCCTTGACTGGATGCAATGCCACCCTTCCAAACACAGGCACAGCTGTAAGGTGGGACTTCAGCCCATGGCTCTTCTGTTTGGTATTGCCAGGAAGCTTTGGAACCAAATCCCAACCTTCCTCTGTCAAGGTTCAAAGGAGAAAATACAAATAAAAATGCTAAACCAGTATGGTGGAATGAGTAAGGCACATTTTTCTGTGCTGGCACATTCCTTAAGAACAGAAATGCACTGCACAGGCTGTGGAATTATGGAACTCCCCACATCCCTCCTGAGAAAGATCTCAGACTTGTGAGAATCAGCTGGGCCTTAATCTTGGTTATATTTCCTTCCTGTGAGCAAATGGAGAGAGAGGGATTTTCTCTCTGCATCCACATACTGGTAAAAGCTATAATTAAAACAGATTTTGAGGACTTCTGCTCGGTGTGACTGGCTGTAATTCCGCACACCCTTAAATCTGAGACAACTTCTCCAGAGTTCAGTCAATAAAACAGCTCCTGGCAAGCAGCAGGAACCTGCATTCCCAGCTCAGAGAGCTGTCAGTAAGAAATGCAGGTTATTAGATGCCTCTGTTATTAGAGATTACACAAGTGGCAGAGAAAATGACATCCAATTCATGTTGCTCCTCAACTCTGATATTCCCCTCTCTGCACTCCTTGTGTTCAGATAAAAATTCAGTTGGCTTGGAAGACAAAATAAGGATTGTATGTGACCAATATTAATGAAACCTAAGAAAATGGTGAGACTAGGAACCTATTTCCCAAGACTTTCATATGATTCTTTAATATCACATTTCATTTTTAATATAGCACTTACATTATTCTGAATCAGATTACTGCACTGTATCTACTTTTAAGGCTTCCAAAAGAAAAAAGCTAGAAAAGCCATTTTTTTTCCTGTGTGCTCTGCTTTTTGGTATGTAGAAACACTTACTGAGCAAAAACAAAAAGAGATTTCTCTGTATTCCCATGTAGGGAGACCTCCCCAGTCTCATGGATTCCTTTTTGAAGTCAGTAGGTAGAATGACTATTCACAAAATTTAATGAAAATATATTGTTTAAAAGGGAAAAACAGGAATTCTTGACCCTTCTTCTGGCCGATGTCTCTCCCATCTTATTTTTCTGAAGCATCATTCTTTGGAAACCTCATCAAAACTTTATACACTACTACAGAAAGGGTCAAAAACCAATCCAAAACCCACCTAAAACACTCATCACCTTTTTTTGGTGTGTTTATACCAAATTAACACATGGGATCTGCTGCTGCAGTGCTCTAGGCCACGTGCTAAGTGGAATTTTAAAAACAAACATTTACACTGAGGGCAAAGAACAACTCCAGGAGTGCTTTCTTTGGGACCTCTAAATTCAAAACCTGAAGCTCTCACTGAGCTTTCTGATGCAAGAACTGACACCCAGGTGTAAACCTGAATGCTGTTTTCCAAGTTATGAGCTAAATTCAAGTGTGGGGAGGAGAGAGGAAAGGGAATTTTCATTTCAAATGTGGCACCTGATTCATAACTCCAGCATTTCCCCCATTTGAAACATCTGAAATGGATGAGTTTGATAATGATAAAGTAAACTGCACTGAATGTGCTATGGAATTAATAATGCCTGTCCTCTAAAAAAAGGGTGTTTATGGGATTATAATTCCTGGATGGAAATGTCTGTCAAAAAAAGAAAAAAAAAGAAAAAAACCAAAAAAGGCAGCAGATGCCGCTATCAAAAAAAGAATAATTTGGTTGTTTCTCATGACATCAATCACAGCATTTTTTTAAACGTGCCAAAAGTGAACAGTGCTCATACATTAAAAATTGGGTAATGCATGGTGGGTGTGTAAAGGATGATAAACTGTGATGGAAAGGTTCAATTCTGGCCTTTCCTGCATGCCTTTGGAAAGGAGCAAAACTCCAGAAATAATTGAGGCATTCCCCTGTGTTAGCATGATGGGGGCTGGGGCACTACTCTGATTTCTGCCTCACTCCCCACCCAGCCTGTGGCTTTGACAAAACTGTGAACACTTTGGTTTTAGAAAGAGCAGATAGACATAAAATATCATAGAAGAAAAATAAAAACCTAATGTAGAAGGAAATAAAATAAGTAACTTGATCTGCCTGGGGAAAATTATTGAATTAACATACATATATAAAGAATTCAAATCATGAGGAACACTGTTTGTGCTGATTTTTGGAACCTTTCATCCTGTTATAAATATGGCTATACTTAATTAAGTTTGAAAACACACTTATAAGGAGAAGATGAAAAAAAGTGCAGTTATTACCCATAATAAATTATTTTAGATGCCTAAAATCTTGTAGGACTGATACAAAATTATGGTATCAGAAATTTTTGAGCAACGATTTGCAAAGAGAGAGTGAAGAGTTATATGGCAATAATCAACAAACATTGTAAAGGGCATAATGCACACAATAAAAAATAAATGAGAAACTTATATTTGTGGGAGAAAAATGGAAAGAGAATAAACTGAAGGAAAGTTTTATCTCTTCCAAGTGAAATATAATTTTTTCTCTGAAAGAACAGCATAACAACAGTCAGACACCATCACCTTCCTGCAGCCTGGTTGTATCTGATACTAACATAAGTACACTCATAATCAAAATCCAACAAAGTTCTAAAATCTGTTCTTCAGCCTCTTTGATAAGTGACTTCCTACTTTGTTAGAACTTATATATCAGCATTAAGAGTAGACACAAAATAAACTTATATCTTTGGTCATTTAGAAAACAGATCAAACTTTCTTTTTGCAACCTGCACAGACGAAAAGAACCGAGACTAAGCCAGCAAACCCCAATAAAAAGGGTTTCAAATCAATCAGGAACTTATTAATTCAATTATTGAAATTATTATTGATTACTTGTTATTATTAACAGACGCAGTGAACTGGCAGCAGATGGTGTGATAGAGTGAAAAAGAGATTAATTTCATACATCCACTTTTGGCAGTCCTGCTGCCCAACCAGACCATCTGTGGCACATTAGGAGCGTTCAAAGCTGCACCATACATTTTCCAGAGATGATACAAATTACTGGACTCTGCTTTCCCAGTCCAAAACCCCTTCATCCCTCAGGATGGCAGAATTTTAAACACAGAAGTTTTTATCATGTACACTCTGCCCTCTGCTCTGCCTCTGCTTCCAGGGCACTGCAGAGCTTCTCCTGGATTTCTGCAGGATTTCACCCCAGCTGCACTTTGCAGCCTGTGAGCCACCTCGAGCTGTGGCTCACAGCACATTCTCCACTGCTGACAGGAGGAGTTCAAATTTACAGCTTGGGAATCATCTTCACTTTCCTTTTTCCAAGTGAAAATTCCTAATCTGTTTAGAGAAAACTGAGAAGGGGATGAATGTCGTTGTCCCTGATGGTTTTTACAGCATTTAACAATTGGACATTTGTTTTGTTTTCCTTCTGCTTTGGAGTTTTCTATCATATCTATAAATGACTTTGTAAAGACCAACATTTCATCCAGCCAATCCATCTCCATAACTTTTGTTCTTTGCTACAAATATGTTATACACACAGAGAGGAAATCTTCTTTACCTTTACTTAGCACATTTTTAATATTGCAAATTTAATTTTAATCGACACACACATGCCTGTAAAACAGGATTTGGACCACAGAAATATTTTATGATGTCTTGATTTCCATAGAATGGCTTCATCGATGTAATGTGATCATTTTAGGGGAAATTTTAATTGGCTGGGTAAAAGACTAATGACATCTGTTTCCAGTGAAATAGTCTGGGTTTTTTAGTGCAAGTCTGTATTCTAAATTGTCCTAGATAGTTTGTCCTAGATAACATACACAAATCCATCTGCCATGGCCAGCACAGGACCTAAAATTACAACTTGTAAAAAACAAGGAATGAGGAGCTGGATTTCAGTGACCCAAAACGTGTGAGTCACAAACACCCAGGGAAATAATTCTGCCCCTCCTTGTTGTTATTTCCACCAGGAGGAGAGGAAGGAATGGGCTAACACAGCCCATGATCATTTTGTGACTCTGAAATTTATTGCTGTATTTCTCATGTGATTTTCAGAAATACTTTCACAGAAATGTCCAGGCAGCACTGCTAACTCAGTCTTTCTAAACAACAGATGAAATAACCTTATGTCACTTTTTACACTGTCTCCCTCCAGTCTCTCCTCTTTACACTACATTTTGCTAATGATGATTTTCTCCTCCTCCCTCTTCTCAGTTCATTCTAAGGGCTCAGCAAACAGCTCTCCCCAGACCTCTGTGAATTCCTTTCAGGAAGGCCACACAGACAATGACCTGGAATGAGGTTTGAAAGGAGCTGTGCTCCATCCTTCCCCCCTGGGCAGTGGGGGTAGGAAGGGGATTTAACACCTAAAACAGAAACTATCCTCACCTGCTTTGTTCTCTTCCCTCTGCTTCATGTACATTTTGCTTGGCACTAAAAGGCTGCAAATCAAACAAAGAAACCCCAATCTTTCTCTTATTTCTCCTTTGGAAGAGTCAATTCTACAACCATCCCTACTGTCGAGAGTTTTGTACTTAGTCCATACAAAAGCTTGCATTAGTTGAAGGAAGAGAAATGCTATTAAAGTGTAAATTCTAATACAGAAGTCCTAATATTTTAGCACCTTATGTTTTATTTATCTTTAGGAAATAATATATTTTACATGGACTTTTTTTTTTTGCCATGAAACAGTACTGGATAAGGTAGTTGTTAAATTGCTTATCAGAATATCAAATCCTGCCTATTATGTTAAAATTGACAGATTTTTTAACTAAGTGCTTTATTTATTCTCAGTTTATAAGGCAGCATACAGAACTTCAGTGGTACATCTGTCCTCTTACTTTTGCTGTTAAGGAAAATCTGAAGATATAAGAGCCAAGAAAACAGTTGAAAGAAACAAAGGTTTTAATTCTCTCCATACTATTTCTTGCTGCTAAGAAATCAAACAGAAAAATACGAGAATTTAACAAGGTACTAATTTCAAATATACTGGATAGTGAATTCCTCGTTCAAAACAGTTAAATGCCTAAACTGAATATATGAGAATGATTGAGCACTTTCCAAGAGACATGAGAGTTTTCAGGTAAAATTCTGTCTATTGTGTTTCTGCAGGAAAGGAGCCCCTCAAAGCACTGGTTATGAGCAGGTGACTACTCTGGCAATCTCATCCTCCTTTTTTTTCAGATCATTTCAAAGAAAAAGGCATTTTTCCTGAATTTCCCACTGTGACAGGTGCATATGGTACGTATAAGCAAATATGTGCTGAAGTTTATTGAGAGCTGTGTCCAAGGAAAACAATTCTGCCATGAAAGTAAAATATTTTTCACTCACTTTGTTTAAGAGAACCAAAACAAAATCTCACGTAGCAGAATTTTAGGTCCAACCCTAATTTCTCTTTGGATCTAAACCAAAAAACATAGTCTAAGCTTTTGTTCTTTTTGGTTAAACTTCAAAACAATACTATTTTGCAGGTTAAAGTCAATTGCAAAATGCTTTGAAATGAAACAGCAATATCAGACTAAAAGCACAATTCTTTCATTGCGTGCTCTCAATTTCCCTCTTCCTTCATTTTTGACTGAACCCATGTCTTGAATTCAATCTTGAATTGAAACTTCCTTTTGTTTGCAAATTTCGTTTACAAATTTTGTTTGCAAATCATATGGCCCAAGTATAAAATGTATTCACTTACAGACTGCAATCAGCTCTTTGTTCAGGGAATGCCTTTCAGCTATTTCTCTGCAGCACCTTCTTTTTAACTGCCCATCTCAAGAGCCCAGCAGCTCCTGAAAGGCACAGTGACACCATCTATCAGATTCACACCTCCTCCTTCTTCCACTCTTCTTCCATGGATCCTTTTCATGCTTCACAACATTTCTGATTCACTCAATAAATCCTCCTTGACCTGGACTCTACATTATCTTGTCATCCCTGGTCTTGTTGTCTCAACATCCTTTTCTGGGTCATTTAATCTCTGTTTTCTGTGTTGTGCAGTGCCAGGACACACCAATTTTAATGGGTTTGGAACCTGTGAACCTCACCATGCTTTTGGTGAAACGAGATCAAGGTTTGATTGGTTTGGCACCATCATTATGTAAGGTGGCTGCTCCTCAACAACTGAAAAAAAAGATGGAACAAATATCTCAGGGATAGGCTCGAAGAGTTCAGAACTCTAGAGTTCCTGGAAACAGCCACAGTAAGACCAAACAGCAAAATTTCATTCCCAGACATGGAGATATTTCACAAATAACCACAAGGACAATTTGCCTTCCCAAAGTCAAGAAGTCACATTAGTTACAGCTTTTTTTGACTGCTAGATCCAGCCCCAACACTTCAGTTTTAGTGAAGCATTTCAGTGCCATAAAAGTAGTTCACAAACAGCTAGAGGTTTCCTCATTTTCCCAGTGATCTTCTTTTTTAAAGTCCTACTTCATTTTCTCAGTAATCTTTTCTGAACTTCTGACTGGCTGGGAGACTGCCATACAAGTAGCAAGCACCTACAGTAATTCCTAGAACCAAAGAAATTAAGTAATAAATATGCAGCAACAAAAACTGTGTAGTCAAAATCTGAGATCACAAAGGTGCCAAGTTTGGGAGAGCTTTCTGTACTTTCCCTGCATAGCTGGTTCCCTCCATGGCTCAAAAAAAGGTGACACCATGTCCCTGTCCCTGTCCTACCTGTTTGCTGGCCTTTCATGTGGCACTTCACAGTCTTTCCTTTGATAACATCACTGTTTCTTGGTCTATAACCCCAAATATCTGTTTTTACAGTACCTGCATGATTTATTTTCTAATTTCCATATATGTTTAATAACCAAAAGGACATCAAGTTGGCCACCAAGCTACTCAGAGCCCACTGTGCCAGCTAGTCACAAAATAATGTTTTGGTGATTTATTATTTTATTCTCTATATCAAAACTTATTTTCATTATCATATCAAGTTTCTGTTCCCTATTGGCTCTACAGCCATCATGGAAACTGAATCTAAGCTAAATGAGTAATTGGATGTGACACAGCTGTCCTGATCCATTATATTGACATTAGTATTTTAGGCAAGAGATACTTGTTAGGATAATGAGTGACCTGAGCAGGCTTGTCTCCCTTAGACAAGCTGAATTCTGCCCCTATGGATGATGTGAACCTGTGCAGGGCTTTTTCAGGTTCCATCCAAAGGCAGCTGAGTATTTTGGTTTTTTATTGTAACTTTTCTTGCACAGATGAATAAGGAATTCATAATTTACTTTGTAAGGAGAAAATAAGTTTAGTGTTAGAGATACTAACTGGTACTGGAGGATGTATTGCTAAGGAAAGGCTGATAATTCTGCAGCACTACCGGTTGGGAAAGTATTTTTAATAAGTATTTCTAAATACTTTAAGTCTTATTCTAATGGAGATAAAATGACCAGAGAGAGATCACCATCTCCTGTAAACTTTTCCCCGTTTGGCCTCCCTTTTCCTCCCTCTAAGGTTGGTTTTACTGCTTAGGGGGACACGAGGTGATGAGTGAGCTAAACAGAGAGCAGGGTCTGGGGGCTCAAAGTTTGGGACAGGGAATTGCAGGGTCTTTAGTCACTGCTCAGACTATCTGCCTCGTTAAACTTTTGTTTTTTGAGAGCTTGAATGGGTTTTTAATGGAGGAAATTTATTCAGTAATCTCTAACACCCCTCTTGGAGAACTTGTCAAGTTTCCTTTAGTCTTAGCAGAAAGTTCATTGCCATGCATTCCACTTATAATTCTTCCCACATGCTAGTGTACATTCTTTGTATCCCTTCAAATTCCTCACTCCCTTTCAGTTATTTCTTTATCACTCTAATTTCTACCCTAATTTTTAGAGCACAGACCTGGTTAGGCACAGAGATATTCACTAATCTTAAAACTAAGGAAATAAAAGTTCCAAAGACACAAATGGATTTTATACCTATGGTTCTTCCACCTTTGAAACAGCTTCTAAAAAAATCTCAGAGTGGTGATTAGAGAATTTAATATGGAAAAAGATTGCTAATTCAAGGGAAACCAAAATAATTTCAAAAGAAAGACGTACACCAATTGATTTTTGTACTTAGTGCAGAGCTCATTATCGGCCCTGCTGTAGAACCCTGGTCCATGGTGATGTGAGGCTTCTGTGGGATATAAAATCAGGAATTCTGTTTCTATCTCTAGCATCCAGGGTCTGCACAGTCCCACACAAGCAGCACAACCCCTGTGAAACATGAAAGCAAAACTGCACATTATGTGCACCCAAAAAGAAACAGTGGCTTAGTGGGATCTTTGCTGTTTGCATAAGCATTTAAAAGAGAGAAACAACACTCAGATTTTATTCCTTTTCTCATATATGCTGTTCTCCCTCATCAAACACTTCAAAAAGTCAAAACGGTCTTCTAATATAAATGTCTCCTACTGGGAAGCTACTTTTTCTAAATGTGTTCAAAACAGATCATTAGCAAGTTTGTCGAAGGAAAACCTATGGTAAGCTTCAAGATTTTTTTTCCTAAGAAAATGCATTTTACCCTCTCATTCTCAATCGGCATAAAAAAGAGCACTTTTCATTTTTTCATTACACTTCCCTCCCCTACAAAATAAAGTAAAAAAAAGTAAAAAAAAAAAAAAAAAGTGAGAACAGTCAAGATCAAACAACAAACTTGTTTATATCAACTCAGATGAGACACATCCTCCCTTGAATTCTGTGTGGGACAGCATTTCCCTGGAGTTTCCCTAGACAGGCTGCACCACAACATTCCTGAACTGAGCCCTAACAACTGCAGGGGTCAAACATTCTAAATTTGTTACTTTAGAACACCAGAAAAATGGCAAAATATTAATATTGACAAATAACTCTAAACTGGAGAGCATGTGCCATTAACATTTCTGTGCTGTTTGACAGAAATGACCAGGGGCACATAATGTAGAAAAAGATACCTTTGAATCCTTAGGCACTTCCCCTGTTCTTTCCTATTTAGCACAAATTGATTTATTCGTTTGGTACATAAAAGGAATATTTTTTTGTATAATAAAAACCCACTTGCATATTTCATGTGGGGGGGAGGGTTTGTTGAGTGTTTTTTGTTGGTTTGGGGTTTTGTTCCATTCCCTCACATCCCCCACCCTCCAAAAAAAAAAAAAGGAGAATAATCTTAAATCAGTCATAAATATGCCAATGAAGTGCAGGCAAATATCCTACTCCATTTCACTCCTGACTTTGGTGACATGAAGTTTAAAGCTAGGGCTGTTTTGGTGAAGTTAGACTAAAAGTTATCCAGATCTCCTTTAAAGCACAAACGAAATGAAGTTGCTCAGACATTTATTTGATGCACACAGCTAAGGTAGTCTTTTCTTGTGACAGATGGATTCAAACTCTAAACATTCTATTATTCTGAGATGGCCCTTGGTATTGTGCAGCAGGCTGCACTTACAGCATCTATTACCTCAAGATGCCTTCAACAAAATTCATCCATCAAGAAAAAAGTGACAGATCTGCACCAAAGGATTCCCAGGATGAGAATACGAGAGGCATCAGTATTCTAACAATATTTGTTAGGTTCCTTGAAATATTTTTCTCTTCTTAAATATCTGTTTTATATAAACAGGCTTTGTATTTTCATGGGTACTCCTGCACCTCTTTGTAAAAGTATGTCCTCTGATCTACAATAATCTACCAAGGAGCAGATCATTTATATCATAACTTTACAGATATTCTAATTCTCTAATGCCATCTTACAGCCACAGAATCACAGAATGGTTTGTGTTTGAAGGGACCTGAAAGCCCATCTCATCCCAACCCCTGCCATGGCAGGGACACCTTCCATGTCCAAGCCCCATCCAACCTGGCCTTGGTCACTTCCAGGGATGGGGCAGCCTGTCCCAGAGCCTCAACACCCTTACAGCAGAGAACTTTTTCCCCTGAATCTAATCTAAACCTGCTCTTTCTCAGTTTGGAACACAAGACAGCAATGCAGAGGCTAAAGGCTATGGATTAAATCTTCTGTTGTGCCCTTGCCACTCATGGTCTGCAAAGACACTGACTCTTGCAGTATTTATACCCTCAGTTAATCCCTTTTCTCTTGGGAATTCGTGTAGGAGTTGCATGTTACATGGCTGTTACATAACCTGGCAGCTACATTAACAAGTAAATAAGATGCTGTGCCCAGTTTAGTGTAAGAAAAAGTTTTTCACTTCCAAGTACTGAGATGGTCAGAGCTAATTTAGAGGAATCAGGATGGTTTGAAAGCCACAAAGTAAAGCAAGGGAAGACTCAAAAGTAACCCATCCCCCCTGGAATCCTTTATTTCCCTGTTTTCTGACCAGTTTGTTTCCTTGCTCATTTTTGTACCTGTAACAACATTCTTTATCTTGCACCTATATTTGTCTGTCGAATGCCAATACCCAAATTGGTGTCTGTCCCTCAGAAGCCTCAGAAACATCTCACCTCCCAAACAGGCAGCAGAGGAGGGCAAACAACACCTTGTGTGACAACCTGGCACTGAGCACTGCTCTCTTCAAAAGGGCTTCCCAAGCTTGCTGTCTGTGCAAGTGACTGCTCAAACCAGGTATAAAAATGCAGAGTGAAGTATGATATGAATATTGAAGGGACATAACCTTTTCCTCGTTGATAACATTATTTATTAAACTGATGGCTTTGCCAGACAAATTTATGTCAGGTTCAGGGATTGCTTGGGCCAATCTGAACAATAATCCAGTGAAGCTCAAGCTGTGCTGAGAAAATTGATGTCCAAGCATCCAAATGCACTGTGTGTGTCCAGGAAGATGCAATGAAGAACTTCAGATAAGGATCATCATCACAGTTGCTCCCAAGAATGTTTTTCCTTTGTTTCCATTAGTCATTCACACAGACAGAGAAGATGGGATACATTAGACAAATCAGAAAAACAAGGTAGTAACTGGAATTTTGGTTAAGATCTGAGTCTACCATACAAAATCAATGTTGAAGTCTATGCTACACCCAGGCAAGAAGCAAAAATAAGATTCTGTCTTTTCAGATCCCGTTCTCAAAGTTACAGTGAAGTCTTTCCCATGTTTTGCCCATCTGTCTAATGGGCTCTCAGCCTAGCCAGCCCTGGAATGGAGTCAGTGTCATTATCCCCTTGCTGTAATTGGCATGGCAGGATGGAGCAGCATGTACAGCCTTCTCCTGGTGGGAGAGAAAGAGGCAAGAGAAACTGAAGCAAGTGAGCCAGATGTTACAGAGACCCTGAGAAGTGTGCTGGGATCCAGAGGAGGAGTGAACAAGCTGTCTGCTTTGGCTGCACAGGAGCTGTTTGCTCCATCCACTGCCTTTGTTTTTAACAATGCACATGACTTTGTTCTTCTTGTTGGCTTTGTTTCTGACCAAAGGTGGTGTATTTTAGTACCTGTAAGCATGAAACATTCCACTGGTGATGACCCTTTGCCTTTTCATGTGCCAGACACTGATGTTGGCACGAGATTGTGAGGGAAAATGATGGTTTGAATGGCAATATAGGAGCATGAAAGAAATTTAATAAAAAAATTAATGACTTCTTTGTTTTGACAGTTTCTTTATCCCTTGGGAAACCTTTATTTGGTCTCTATGAAAGCCAGATCCCACTATAACTGTAAGAGAAAACAATTCATATTTAGTCTTTAGACCAAAAAAACTGGTACAAGAAGCAAGAAGGAGGAGATTAATTCAATTCTGTGGGATGTAGTGCAATATGACCCTGATCTACACTAGAGCTTTGAAGGTTGAGTGCTCAACCATTTGCTAAGTTGGATGAATCTTTGGGGTGCTTTCTGCTGATCTGTGACAACCACTTGGCTAAACCCACAACTCTCTCAGACCTACTGCTGTTTTATCCTTTCTGCCACTCCTTGATGCTGTCCAGGCAGGTCAGACTTTCCAGGAGCCCAGGCAGCTCTGAGAGGTAGGAAACCACTACAGCAGACCTGAGCTGATCATCAAAAAACCCAACAGAACCCTCAAACAAAACAAAAGAAGAAATTGCATTGTAATTTCCTTGATAATTTTATATGAAACATTGCTTTTGGTTTCTTCGCTTTCAGATTTCAGTTCTAGTGTGTAACACCAAAAGTTTGTTCCATATCTCAGCAGAAGTGTAACATCCACAAGCATTTAAACAATTCCAGAGTCCTCAGCCCAGAATTTGCAGCGTTTCCATCAGCGTTTCTCCAGAACCAAAGGTGAAAGAGAATTAAATAGGTTCCAGATGGAGTGGACTTTAGCTAAAGAGGAAAAATCAGAAGCTTGACCATATGATAGACCTAGAGGCAACTCCAAAGCTGCCAGGAGCTGCCTTTGGAGTCTGCCAAGGAGACAGATGCTCATGCCAACAGTGCAGAGATTGGCATCGTTTACATCACATCAGCTCTCCTGCTGCCACGGTGCCACGGAGCAAAGCACCAAGTCAGACAGTTCAGATTTAGAACAGAGCAGTCACACTGCATGCATTTAGTTCAGATATCCAGGAACAGTTTTCATATTCTATTTACCCTTTTGGATCATAAGTATGAAAGCATGGTCTTATCTTCCTGTGCTCCTATAAAGCTCTTAATGACAGCTTCACTTGAGTATCAAAGCATAAAGTAAAACTAAATCGTTAGTTTTCATACCAGTGCAAAATTTTGGGATAAGTAGTGATTATATAAATGACATTAGTGTGAAAATTAGACGTTCCACTTATAAATTAATTATTCACAAATGCAGGAATGTGTT
Organism: Alethe diademata; assembly: GCA_025584955.1. Classification (NCBI taxonomy): domain Eukaryota; kingdom Metazoa; phylum Chordata; class Aves; order Passeriformes; family Muscicapidae; genus Alethe; species Alethe diademata. The sequence continues at coordinate 16,426,119 of JANRMJ010000026.1, forward strand.
GGGGTTTTTCTCCTTTTTATTTCACTTTACAAATCCTGAATAAAAAGTGCAAAACTGAAGAGATATAAACACTTATTTCTTACCTAAAAGCTGTTTTTCTTTTAGTGGATTCACACATTGCTCCTAACTTCATGCTCTGCCACTTGGAACATCATTCTGTCTGAAAATAAATTATGCTCTGTGTGGAGCATCCAGTCTAACCTTAGGCATGCAGCTCATACAACTGTACAGATGTATTACAGCAAATATTCACATTACACACTGGGCCATGGCATTTGAACAAGTGCAAACTCTTGTGTGGAATTTTGGACACAAACTGGTTCAAGCAAGCCTTGTTGAGAGATCACTGTGCTGAGACTTGAGGTGTGATCATGCTGTCTGCTGAAAGCTCACGTTTCTCTGAATATACCTAACCATCATGGAAACCCAGCATCAGAGCAAAAGTTCTGAACAAAGCAGGGTGCAAATGGATGGGAATCACTGTCCCAGCACAGAGTAAAACAGTGACTTGAAACCCAGAGCACTGCAGCTCTGAAATACCTCCATATCAGGAGGATTAACTTTGTTTTCCACAGAGCCTTGTACCATAAAGTGTGTTAAAATCTACCTCTCCCTGATTGAGAGCCCGAATAAACACTGGCAATTATTTAACAGCTGTTTAGGCAGCGTGTTTGCATATCCTGGGGACTGTGCCATCCAAATATTGTGATTTCATTAAGGAGCTTTGCCCTCAAGAAGCTCAGGGATAGAGACTTCTGAGGCCCCCAGAGCAATGGGATAATTTTCCTGCTGCGCTACCTGGCTTTCACAAGGGGTTGATCTCAGGAAACCTTGCAGATGGTTTATGACTGCACAAGTCCTCAGCAACATGGCAAAACAGGAAGGTCCTGAGGAAAAAACATAAAAACAAATGTATCACCTCTCTGCCAGACACTGCACAAACAGGAACAGCATGGGGTTGTTTATCTGAGCAGTTTCTGATGCATTTCTTTGGGTTTTTTTTCTTTTTTCTTAACCACCAAATACTCATTAAAAATCCTATGTTCCCCATTCATCAGAAAAATCAGCATCTTCACACCAATGTGTTCTTGCTGATTGCTGGCATTCCCTTCACATGCCATGGAAAAAAAAAAAAAAACAAAACAGATTTGCTGCCAAGTTCTCCATCTCTTCCCACAGAAGTAACTGAACCTAACCTAACTTCCCAAAAAGCTCTAGCTGAGAATCTGCATCCCACTTCCCTCATGGCCAAACATTTTGCTCTGAAATCCCTGTACACTCCTGAGAGTCTTTTGATAGCATTTAAAATATGATTTCAGTTCCTCAGGCAGATCAGCACAAGCTCTCAGGGTGAAGTGTGGCTGGAGAGCTGTGCAAGCTGCAGCCCAGATAAGGCCTTTGCTGGGTTTATCCACATTTGGGAGAGGCAAAGGAGTGGTTTCAAGAATTGGTGAGGTCAGATAATCCTGAGCATGGTGTGTTTGGGGTTAGTATTTCTGGGGTGAATAGCTCTCCTCATCTGCAAGCACAGATCTCACTTCAGACCCAATAATACTCTCACTGTATATTAAAATACATACTCAGTCTCAGCACTCAGATTTTTTCCCCTCAAGACACTCGTTACAGCCTGTGCACCATTCGGAATGCAAAAAGCATTAAAATCAAATCTATATTTTGCAAACACTGTAAATGTATAAAATCTGTTTTTAATTACATATACATAATGCATTTGAAAAGAATGTAACATTATATTTGCTTAATCCAATCAATTTATATTCAGCTCCTTTAATGTGGCAGAAGTTATAAATGAGTGGATTTAATCTCTCCAGAGTGTACATTTTCATTCTTTACAAATGGTACTGTCCTTAAAAACCACAAGATTTTCTCCAGCACTAAATATGAAACTAATAGTCCTCTTTGCTGAAATTAACATCTGCTTTCTTCATGAAAGCAAACCAAAAAGCTTATTTGTGTTTCAGGAATTGTTTCTTTCTGCTCTCAATCACACCAGTGAAAGGAGACATTTGGCTGTTGTTTCATGGAAAGCAACTTTCTTATGTCTCACATCTAATTCTAAATTACACAGCATTGAAAAAGTACAAGTAATATTAAAAAAAAAAAAAATCCCAAACATGTGAAAAGGAGAGAGGATGCTCTCCATAATACCTTTGGTGTGGAACAGATCACTGTGTCATGGAAAAGTAAGATATTTACTACAGCAAAAACTAGTCTTCCATTACTGATGTGGAAGGTAATTCAAATTGAAGGGTAGTTCTGCTGTTTTACTGAGGAAAGTAAATTCTACACAAGTAACTATAAAGTTTCAGCTGCCAAACTATTTGTACAACAAGATAATTTTTTAGGAATTCCTAGGAGGAAAAAAAAAAAAAAAAAAGGAAGAAACTCCAACTGTCTAATCAAAATATGAAACTCCCAGTAGGAGAAGAAAACTTCAACCTTCCAGATATAAAACATATTACAAAGCATTCACACTTGAGCAATTGATAGGATGGTTTAGAGAGACTGCCATGCAGTCAGCAGAATGGATAACCTTGGGGGAAAAGAAGTATATGAAATTTCTGTCCCTCGAGGTATTCATTTGCTGAGGCTGGAGGAGCAAAGATTCAGAGCCTCACACCATTAAGACTACAAGAAAAAAACAAAAAAAAAAAGGACAAAGAAGAGTGATTAGTTCATTCAAAGAAAGGTTTGTAGTCTGTATTTCCTTATGAATTTTCAAAAGGAAAAGTCTCATTTTTTTAATATTAGAAAACACAAAGTTATTTTAATCTAGGCGTTGCTGCACTCTGTTAGAAATCGTGACTAATCTTTTCATTTGTAAAGTACAACATGGTTTTTCAAGAGATATTGGCAATTCTTTAGGGCCCAATCCAAAGACAAAAGCTTTCTGTTGCCTCCACAGGTTTTGTATTAGGCCTTTAGTAAACTGAAATGAAACCAAATCCCAGAACACTCACGCACGTTGCCATTTATCAAAGAGCCAAGGAAAGCTGCAGCAGCAATCAGAGTCCCAGGCTTTCTGTCATTTCCAGAGAAATAAGTTCCAAGTGGAATGCAGGATCAAATTCAAACACTCATTGTACAACAGAGGGAAGAAATATGAACAGCACTGGGCGTGCTATGAGGAACAGGAATATTAACTGTGGGCAGACAGGGAAAATATGCAGCTCTCATCCTATAGAAAACCCCCAAATGACCAGAACACCTCCTGGTGTCAGATGCTGGCAGCTGGATGACTGAAGGATATTTTTTAATCTCAAGGTCAGCCAATATATTTTAAAATTTAGGTAAAATTCGCTTTTGCCAGAAAAATTAAATTCTACTTATTGGAGACATTCTCCTGCCGTGCTGATGCCCAGATCATTTCCACTTCACTCCTGTAGGATTCTTGCCACCCACCTTTGATGGAAGAAAGGGAAGTAATGTAAGAATTTAAGAACAGATGCAAACCACAAGCAGGTCCCTGTGGGAAAGCCTGAACACTTGAAGACAGAAATATGCAGAGAGATGCAAATGTTCTCCATTCGAAGACAAAATTAGGATTTAGGAATGAAGACCAGATGCTACTCAGGATTCCTAAACTTGCATTTGGAGTTAAAGCTTTGAAAAGAATCCCATCTCAACTTTTAATTAGGGATGGTTCCACTGCTCACCTGTATTTGAAACTCAACAGATAAAAATTTAATACTGCCCAAAGACAGAAAATGAAAGATTATTGATATTACAGCTAACTGGCACATACAAAAGTTATGCACATTCCCACATCAGCCAGTCTGTACAGAATTCAAATCACTGAAGTTGTAATTAATATTATTAGGAAGTATATATTAGAATAGTAAATACCTGCCCTAAAACAAAAGTTTTCCTTATTTTTTTTTTAATTGTGTTTGCTTAAAAGCATCAGGCTATTTGGATGCTCACAAAGTAAAAAATCTCTTCATCTAGTATTTTAAAAAGCTTTAAAAGTTTTTAAAAGCTGATAGAAACTTCTTAATAGTTTTTGTCTGCTCCTATCTTCATTTTCACTCTAATAAAATATTTAACTAAAGAAATTCAATAATTCCACATAGTACTCACCCTGGAGAAATCACTGGAAACAAATACCACTGCATTTCTGTTGTACAGTATTTGTAAAATCAATTAAGATTAAAATTTAGGATGAAACGCTACCAGCTAATTTTTTTTCTCCCCACACACTGTGATTTCTCCATCATGATTAAAGTCCTTTTGGCATCCTTTAAAGCTGAAGCCTGGGAGAAGCCATTCTCGAACCCTGAGTTTATGAATCCCAAATAACGAAATCATGCCTTTTCTTGTTTTAAAGCCTGCTTGATCTGTGGGGATTGAAAAGGAAAATCAGCGGGGCTTTACGGCAGGGCTTTCAAAGGAGACACGGAGAGTGACAGATCTGATGCTTGATAACTGCAGCTTTGCCAGGGAAGCATCCATCTGGCTCTCCAGATAATGCCTGAACTCCAGGAAAGTTTTCCTTTGATTGGAAAGCCGACGGTTTCAGACGCTTCCCTCGCTGCCTGGAACTGGCGTTAATAAAACTGAAATCTGAGCAAGTTTCCTGTGCAAAACATATTCTGGTTTGGCCAGGAGGTCACAACCTTCATGGGAGTCAGGCCCTACACAGGTCAAGGAATTCACCTTGCTGTAAGAATAAACTGTCCCTGGAAAGGCATTGGGAGTCAAAGTTAAAATATGATGGAAACAGGTTCAGGTTTCAGCTCTGGTTCTACAGCGAGGCATTTGCTTCCTGTAGCTGCTTGCTTATCACTTTATTTTAGAATAAATACATCTTAAACAACACATCAAATGCATGATTCAATTCTGTAAGGGCAAACAGGCCCAGCCTGCCCCTGTCTCTACACTTCAGAGTCACAAGAGACATCAGTGGAAGCTGGGACTGCACAGAATCCCTGGAAATCCCTGTGCAGGAGCCCTGGCTGGGAGGAGGAGGATGTTTGAGGAAGCTGAGGGGATCTTTGGCATTACTGTCTATCCTGATCAAATCTGTTTGTGGATATTTTTTAAGAGCCCCAGTGTTCATGCTGTAACCTTAAGTACCTTGCAGTAACACTGGGCATTGTTGATATTTTACAGCTGCTCAAGAGGGCAGAGAGCTGATTTCCCACATCACAAAAACTCCTAATTTCCAGAATTGGTACCCTAAGTTTCAGCTTTCATATTTTCCAGACTCTGTACTGCACTGGTGTGTGACTCTGAACTCCATATAAAGTGTTACAAGTTCTCCTCCCAGCTCAGTCACACAAAACAATCCTTTTCCAGC
>JANRMJ010000026.1:16431629-16445317 GCA_025584955.1 Alethe diademata
CAAGGTGAATCCTTTGAAGGCTTTTAATAAATCCCTGCTTTATTCCTTTAACTCTGTCCAGCCTCTGTTCCAGGGAGCCTCTCAAGGCATCAGAATGAACATACATTTACCAGGTAACACTTCTATGCTTGCATTTTTAAGCTGAATATCCTGTCTTTTACCACACAAAACCCCAGCCATGCAAACAGATGTCCCAGAAGTAGAGACAGTACCAAAGACTATTTGCATTTCAAGGTTTTGGGTTTTTTTAGATTATATGAGTAAGAATGCAATACTCAACTTCAAACAAAGAGTTTAAATGTGATTAAGTGGCAAATTAACAAATGTAGCAGCATCCAGGTGACATATTGACTTAAAATTCAGCCCTTTTAGAGATCATGTTTGAAAAATTAAGTCTCTGCTACCTCCAGCTGATTAAGTTTATAGTTTTGCTTTGGTTTATGCTTTAGATTCAGATGAGGTGTATCAAATATGATTCATCTTTTTAAAATATCCAATCATTTTTGTTGGAAACAAATCCGATTTGTTTATTAATCTCTCAAATATGTCAAATGGATTTTTAATTGAGGAGTAATTGCATTTTTCCTTATACAGTCTTTGTTGATTGCATATGCTTATCAACAATTCTGTGGTGATTTCTCACCTGATAAAGAAACAACGTTATCTAATTAATCACATTGTGTAATAACAAATCTCCTATTTAGAGGTACAATAATTAGATTTAGAAAATGCTAGGAAAACAAGAAAATTATTCCCCAAGGTAGAGGGATTGTGGGTTCTACTTGAAAGGAAGACACGCAGTTTGCAAAGTTGATTAATTAGTTTTAAGAGGATCTCAAAAAGCTCGGTACTTTGAAGTCTGCAATCAGTTTGGAAAAGAAAATATATCTGTGCTACAAAGATACCTTGTACCAACTTTCAAAATATTATCTGTGGCAAAACACGGCATTTGCTTTGCTGTATGAAAAACCTGTTTTCACTTTTGGAGACACAGTATGATAAATTTTGGCAAGCTGAGTGATTTCCTGTCTCTGATGCATTTGGCAAGGCAGAAATGCTAAATAAGAAGCTTGCCTTGAATTTACATCTCCCCTCCACGGTTTCAGCTGCAGCAGCTGAGAGGAAAGGAGATGCTGGTTCAAGTGAGAAGTCTTTTTGGACGAGAGTCTGTAATGAATCACACTTAAAATATATGGTCACTCTCCACCATGTGCTTATTTTTATCATTCCTATTAGACGGCCAAAAAAATTTAGGAATCTCTACAGAGCTCATTTTGAGACCTGTGGCAGAGATGAATCGAGAGTTTAAATGAATGATTTGAAGCTGACAACCTCAGCAAACTGTGGTTCAGAGCAACTGTGGCAACACAGCTGTGGCATCACGCTGAAAATATCCCCCCATCTGAACATATGTACAAACCTCGAGGAGGAACGATGTCCTGGGGGGAAAAGACAGGAAAAGAACACTGAATTCTGACAGGGGATCTGAAAAGTCTTTTCAGCAGAGAAGATCAAGAGTCCTCCTCTAAAAAAAGCAAAAATAGAGTCATACACAGAGTAGTTGCTGATTTCACAAAGCTCCTTTGAACTTCTGTTTCCCCTTTCTAAGAGTACAATTTAAATAAACAAAATTTTCTGCCTGAATAAATCAAATTAAAAAACTAAATGTTCATGAAGAAGTATTTCAAGGTTTCAAATAAGTATTTGGGAGAGCAATAGAACATTATGGATCAATAGTTTTTTTATCATTTGCCTATTGGAAAAAGTCTTTGATAAAAGGACTCATTTTTTGCCAGCAGCTGGCCTGTGAGTTGAGCTATTCAGCAGCAACCACATGAAAAGAAAATGAAATTGCAGCTTATTTTTGCTCTTTAATAACTTTTCAAAGATCTACCCTTCTCCCTAATATGTCATATAGTTAATTGAAGAATAATAAGCAGCAGCCTGAGTTCCTTAGACTATTTAGGAATCTGCCTTTCCTCACTCCCAAAATTCTCAATTTTTTTACTTCTTCAGCTCTTTCAATGCAAGGCCCATGAGCCCAAGTTGATCCTCATAAAGCAGAACCTTGCTCTTAGATTTATATGCTGTACCTCTGGAATTTCTTATCCTACAAAACTTTCCTTGCCTTTCTCAGGATTAACCCCTCCTCAGCAGGAATTCCACAGGAATCCCTCATGCCACCACCAAAATGTCCACTCCTGAAAGCAATTTTCATCATCTGCCAAATGCCAATCAATAGAAAATGGACATAGAAGAGAAGTCAGTCATACAGGGGCTGAAGTCAGCCCAGCCCTTGATCCCCACATTACATTTGGGTACTTCATTTTTACATTAATAAGGGTCTAGAACTAATTATTTCATCCAAGAACTCATCACAGTTTTCCACAATCCCTTTCTGGCTGTTTAATCCTAACCATAATCTTTCAAACTCTTCCATTTCAAGGGGAAACTCCTTAGTGAGATCATTGAACTGTGAATAGTTCTAATGTTAATTAATTCAGTATACTGTCAGATCCACATGGAAAGTAAAATTCTTCTCTTCAATAAAATCTCTGACTTTGTGGCTCACCACTGAGTGGAGGCCAAGCCTGCCAGTCACAAAACTCCTCTGACCTCTCTTCCATGCCTAGAAGGATTCTCCCAAGGCAGAATAAAAGTTGCCATTAACACTCCCAGGCAGATGCCCATGAATTTGAGAAACTCCATAATTATTTTATATTAAAAGCCCTCAAAGACTTTCTTCTTTCTTTATTTTAAAGGTAGATTTGTCATTATAAAACACCTTCCTCTTACCCCAAAATCATTCCTTAGTCTAAAAGAAACTATTAAAAATCTGTGAAATTCAAAATACGACAGTTAGTTTTAATATTTTGCAGGAAAATCTGCAGAGTCACAGATGAATTGTTTTTCTGCTGCACATCTATCTGATTGTTTCAGAAGACTGTAAAAACAGGAAGAATATTTTTAATAGAAATTCTTTGGAAGAATAAATTTGCTTTTTATGCATTACAATTTATCTGTTTTAAAGTCCTAATGAATAAATTCTCTAAACAAAACTGGCCTTTAGCAAAATTTTCCTCTCCCTCACAACACAGTTTTAGAGAAAATCCTTTTCACTACTTGTCACTGAGAGGGTTTATCTGTGAAATATTTATTCTATTTCTTCCTGATTATTTCACAATCCCTAAAAAGAAGTATTCATGCAACATTATTTCAGTTAATGTAATCTGCAAATTCCTGCTATATTTCATTCCACCAAGTAAACATTCCTTGACTTTCTCTCTCGTGTTACACACTCCAGCAGCTGTGTCCTTGATGAAGCTGGATAGAAATTACTTATGATATGTTAGCATTCATCATATCTGCTAATTTTAAACTTTCCCTTCTCAATTCAAACAACGCTGCATTCAGCTATTGCTGATACCCATTTATTGGCAAATACAGTAGTCCCTGGCAGCTGGCAGGGGGAATTATACCTATTTATCCTTGGAGTGAACCAGCACTGCAAAATGCAGGGCTGGGTAAAAGCAGACAGAGGGGGCAGAGGTGACTGTGAGAGCTGCAAGGGTTTGAATTTCCGGACAATTTATCAATTCCTCTTGCTCTTAATCAGCAGAGTTTTAATAAATGTATTTTTCTAAACTTAGAAAAATAAAAGCCAGCTCTCAGGTTCACCACACACACAGCTAATCCTGGTGTTCCTACTGTTAAAATACTTTAAATATTCTTTTCAGTGACCTGTCACCCTCTCTGCTTTAGTCACAGGCAGTGCCCTCACCCCTCACTGAAATCACTGCACATCAGCTCTGGGGTCCTGGCTGAACATAGGGAGCATCGTCCCCACCCAGGGCTGGGGCCTGCCCAAAGTTCTCCTGTGTGCTGATACCTTTTTAATAATAAATAGAGAACATTTCTTGTTTCCTAAATGTTTAATATGGACTGACTGCTCGAAGGTGCTGCCTTGTAAAACCATTTGCTTTCACAAATTTCAGAGTTTAAAAAAGTACTTATTTTAATATTTGAGTAAGGATATAATGAAAATTCCTGCACTTAGCCACAGATGCACCTGCAAGAGTTCATCAAAGTATTGAAGGCTCCAAATTCATTTATTTTACCATCATGGCACAGGTAGGAAGGTTTGCTTATATGGATGGGGAGCTTTCCCCATCTTCAGTGAAAGGACAGGCAGAAGTTCTGGAGATACAAGTTATTATTTTCTAAATGTGGAGCAATTAAATCCAGAATAACTGGACAAGGCTTCCTGGCTCCACTGTGTTGCAGAAAATAAATTTTACTGTAAGGAATTGGCTAGAAGGATTGTTTTGAAGAGGGGGTTTAAAATAAAAAATCAAAATGTTTATGAAGATTAATAATATTCTTTTGCTTCTCTGCACTTTAACCTGTTGTTCTTACTTACTACAAACTCTTCTGAGTTTGTACATACTAAAAGTTTCACTATTCAAAATTGAAATGTATTATATCTGTGAGGAAAAAAAATAAATTGAGTAGTGTCCTGGAAATACTGAAACTTTAGAATCAGTAATCTACTACTCAAATTGATATACAGTGTGGAAATATAAGAGGTGTTTTTTTTTTTTTCCTTTTTATTCTATTCTGAAAGAAGCCCTGAAAATGCAGTGCATCCCATACCAGAGTCTGCAATCACCCTGGAGCTGCCACAGATAAATATAAATATAAAACTGCATAATTATATAACTATATAACTTTATTAAGATATAAATTGATAAATATATAAATACATACATGTATAACTATATAACTATATAAGTATATAAATAAATAAATAAAAATATATACATATATAAAAATCTATAGGTCCAAAGATAAAGTTCCTGCTGTAAAACCACACAGTTTTTTATTACACCCCATCCACAAAAACCCAACACAACTCCACTTAATTTCTGAACCCACACAACACCCAAAACCCACAGGATGGAGTTTCTTCTCCATCCCTGGAATATTTCCTTTCTGCATTAATACTCTCCCTAGACACAGAAATGCTAATGCAGCCCTGATGCAGAATTTAGCATGTGTGGACAGCACATGCACCCAATTATTCATTGTGGGCTAATTAAACCCGGGCTTTCCTGTTCAGTTCTTGGTCTCTGAAGGCAGTGGTGAAGCCAGCCCAGTTTCTCCAGGAGATGACAATTCAAGCTCTGGCTCTGGCAGCCCTGAAAGCTGTCACAGACCCCCTGCTTTCGATTTTCCTTCCAAATTATGCTGGAAAAAGCACTTCTGCAATGCCCTGGGAAAAAATAAAATAAAAGTAGTGAACATCTGCTGATATTGATTGTGAGAATCTGAAACTTTATGAAACCATAGATGGGATGCATTTGACGAGCATTTTTCTGGAACATTTTCAGACTTAAACAAACAACATCTGTTAATATTGATTTTTGGGTTACACTGAAACTTTCAGAATTGCAATCAGTGAGTGATTGAAAAGTGTGGTGATATATGTTAGAAGATCAAACAGGAAACAAAGGTTTAAAGGGTCTGTTTCTCTTTAGCTTCATTAATAATCTATGATCCCTCCCCTTTAGAAGTAAACAAAAAGAATAAAGGAGAGGAAAAAAAAATTTGCTTTATTTCACACACTAAAAGATCAGAGAAGAAAATTAACATTTATGAAAGTTGGTGAGAATGTCTGAGGAAAAATGTTTCAGTTCTACAGTTTACACAAACATTTCCAAAGCTACATTACGATAAAAAATAACTGAGTAAGTCCCTAGAAGAGAAATCACCATGACAGATTGGAAAGTCTGTTTAAGGAAAAAAAAAACAAAACAAAAACAAAACGAACTTTTTTAAAAAATAAACAAATATTTCCCTGATACTCTGCAGCTTAGCTTTTGAATCACTAATGAAACAAAGCAGTACATTCACAAACTGGAACAAGAAGGTTTCAAATTCCCTTTGCTGGTGAACATTCCAGATGGAGTTTGCTGAGGCCAAAGATGTTTTTGTGCTTGAACTTAACATTTTCCTGTTCAAGGGGCATTTTCCTTTAAAAGTAAACTTTTGGAGACATAATCCATTTACCCACCATTCTTTGATTTGGTAAATGTCCATTACAATTAAATTGCAAACTGAAACATCACTATAATTTTTTCTTGTCTCACTTTTATAGCGCTTAGTAAACTCCACTTCTGCAGCTACTGGGCAGTCAAATATGTTGCATTTTATGCAATATTAGTAATGCACAAAACACTACAGAAAATGTATTGGAAGTAGATCAACTGTGTACAATTAAAAAAGAACATAGGTGTTAAGAAACTCTTTTCTGATGCACCTGGACTTGACAGTTATTAAACAGAATTAAATTCCCTTCCAGTGACAAAGACAAGAATCCCATGGAACAATGGATTCTTCTGCCCACCTCCTGCATCCCTTCCAGTCCCAGATTGGCCGAGCAGATAAAGATATTAATGAATCAGCTTCAGCCAGAGGTCACACAACTCACATCTGCTTGCAGGCTTTGGCAAAAGGAATCTGAACACCTGTCTGAAAAAATAAGTCATTTATTCACAGAAGATATTTCAGGGGGACATAGTATTCTATTTTATAAATGTACTCGTTCAGATTTATGCTGCTTCTCTGTCCTACAGAAATTCTGTTTGCACTTGAGGGATTTCTTGAAGTCAAATCCCAAGCATATGGAGGGAGCAGTCGGTTCTATTTATCTTTCACACCATGTGAGGCACCAGCAGCCAGTCCAGTGTCTTGCTGGTGAATCTGAGCAGGACCTGGGCAATGCTGGTAGTCAGAAAGAATCACTTGACAGCCCTGTGTGCTTCTTTCAGTGGAGAACATCTGTTTGCAAACCACCAAACTACCAGGAAAAAAATGCAGGATTTCTCCTTGCTGATATTTTCCATGATTTTTGGACTATTCTATGTGTATACACACACACATATATATAAATATAGATAAATATAGATAAATATAGATACACAGACATGTGAGCAGGCACTCTGTGTGTGTATTCAAATATGTCCATCTTGTCACAGCCTTCTCCAAGTCCTGACCACTTCACTGTATCTAATTCATAACTCCTTCATAGTTTAGAACTTAGTTATCCCCAGACAGAACCTAATGTAAAACAAGATTCATCAACTTTCAGTGTGTTATCAAAGAGGCTCATACCAGGACTATACAGACAATTATAGGAGGGAAGAAAACTGAAATTTTGATTTTAAGGAGAATTGCATCCTCTAAAGACATTTCAAAGGGCTAATTTGTGTAAAAAAATCAGAACGAAGCATTGAATGCTGGAAGATTGTGAGGAGACAGAGGCACAGAGTATGCAAGAGACATTAAAAAAGGAATGGCAGCTCCTAAATATTTGTGGAAATGTTTCCATGGTTCACAGTTCAGAGCAGCTCTGGCCAAAGTCCAGGCTGTTCCTGAGGATCTGAATCAGAGTCAACACAGCACCCACCATCCTTCTGCTCTTCAAACATCAGCCTGGAACCACACAGAATTCCTCTTTTACAGGCCTCACTTTACAAAGCCACTCCTGCTCGAGTTAAGGGTTTTAATGTGGAGGGAGCTGTAATGACAACCACAGCCATTAAAAAAAAAAAAAAAAAAAAGCCCATTCCTTCACGACAGCGTTTTGCCCACTGCTACACAGTGAGAACACAAGGCCAGGAATATTCCAAAGACAGAAAAAACCAGGCAGAAAATGCCCACCCACTGGCTAAAGCACAATGCACTGCCCTGCCCTCTAAATAGATTATATATATATGCTCATATTTATATACACCTCTGCCTTTATGAACCCACATAAATAAGTATAACCCTGTAAATATATGCACACACATTTTCAGACAAGAAGAGCACACCATGCTGTGGAACACAAATAAAATGGGAGAACCAGGCAAACAGTCCATGAGTGACACTTTGTGCCTTCCCTCTCATCCTTGGCTCCAAGCAGAGTGACCAGTTGGTCCAGACACCATAAAAATTGAAGGATGCAGCCATGGAAAAGAAAAGCATTACCTGTCTGATCTTCTGCTTCTAACACATGGGATTCATGCATTTTGAAAAGCAGAATTAATACTAATCAGTGTGTTAGAACTGGGGCTGCCTTTTTAAGCTGAAGTTCGTGTGATTCAAAGCTGGCCTTCAGAATTTTGCATTCTGCATTTTCACTGTGGATCTTTTCTCAAGGAAAGGACATCTTTCCTCAGCAGAAAACTGAACAAACTGAAGCCAAGAAGAATGCCTGTTTACTTCAACTTCTGCAAGATTTTTAATTACATTTGTTTAGCTTTTTATGGAAATAAATGGAGCAATGTAGCCTAAAAAAATAGGATTTCAAACTGTTTTGTTCACTTTGTATTAAAGGGTTTCCTCTTTGGCCCAAGAACAATGGAAAGCCTTATTTTGTAAGGCTTCTTAGAGAGTAATCAAAATACTTCTTGTCACTGCTTTTATCTTTCCTAACTGCTCAAAAACACTGAGGAGCTGGTGTAAACATTTTTAACATCAGCATAGAGAATGACATATTGAAGACTAATAAATATGATCAAATTTTAGGTGCTTAATCATGATTAAAAATCCCTCAGTGCCATATTAACATCTTAGGAATCCATAAAATCCTTTTTAGGTTTTAGGAGAGAAATTGTGTTTTAATCAATGGCTGGATAAACCTAAAAGAGATGGAGAGGAAGAGATTCTCTTCTTTAAAGATCTCTCAAGCTGCACTTTTTCCCTTCCAATTTTAACCTCCTATTTCTTAATTCTTCGACTCAAGCTTTGTCTCTCATGCCATTTATCAGAATTAGTTAAATCTGGAAGATTCTCAGTCATTAAAGCTGTCTGAATGTGTAAGTGTGTGAGAGGACAGATGAGAAGAAAACAAATATCAGAGTGGATGAGAAAAAAATTATGTAATTTGTGGTATGAAGTCTTTGCTGTAATACTTTATATTACATTATTAGTTTGAATTTTCCTTTATATTGCTTTAATTCCTGCTTTTGCCAAAAGTCCAGTATTGGTAGGGAAAAACTGTTGGCCAAATCAATCATTATCTACCAAACCCAGCAATTAACAGGAGTAATTAATTCCCTGCTGAATGCTTTAAGTAGGAGGGGAACATATGGAGCTGGTGTCTCCTATTTCAAATATTGATCCACTCATTGAGCCTATCTATAAGTAAATAGTTATGCAGAAACTATAAGCATTATCTATATATCAGTTGTAATTCCTCCAGAAAATGCAATATATATTCCCTTACAAAAAGGCAAGAACATAATCAGACATAAAATTCAAGCTCTTGTGTCATTGATTCAAAGCAATGAGACTTCAGAGAAAACAAACCTGAGGAATTATCAAAACTGCTCTTTATATTTTCCTGCAGGGTATTTCATGTCAGCCATGAGTTCTTATTAAAAATCGCTCTTAAAATTATTATATTTGAGTATTCACTTATAATTTATCATCTTGTTCATGGAGATGCATGATTAATGAAAGGAAACTGAAAGGTAATTGAAAAGTACTAATAAAATTTTATATATTGGATCTGTTATTTTTAATTTTCCAAAGGATCATTGGGAAGCCCCTTATCACTTAAATGGAGTCTCTTTAAATGACCACAAGATGAATATTATGGGCTTCAACCTCTATCAGAGATTTCAAAAGGAGCAGAGTCTTACATATGTACGAGTCCTGTCAAGTATCTTTTTCTGCTGCTGTCTTTTGCCCAAGAGAACCTTTTATTTAATCTCAGTCTTTCCCTCAATGCAAGATTAAAACCCAAAACCCCTTTTTATGTGAACTGCAATACCTGGCTCATTTAGCATGAAAAACTAAAAGGATTTGGAAGCAGCTCTGTTTATCTTTTAAAGCAAATTAACTTTTTTTTTTTGTTGGTGTTCATTTATAGCAGTTAATTTTACTCAGACAAATCAATCCTGTTTCTTATTTCTGTGAGCAATTCATGCAGAATTGGAGGGGATGCATGAAACAGGAGAGATGCTAAGCTGTGTCTGCTCCCCTGTATCAAACATTATTTCCAACCAGAGCACCCTGAATGGCTGGGAGAAGCCTCTGGAGACACTACAAAGAAAACCACTCCTATGGCTTTAGTTTCTCAACAGTTGCTCCCTTTAGACATCCCCCAACTTCCACAGATGACAATAATGGCCGAGGAGAACAAGCAGGGATGAGCAGCTGGCTCGCTGAGATTCAAAGCTCAAAGGCAGCTCTGTAACAAAGGGAAAGGATCCAGAACAAAGTGTGACACTGAGTCCCACTGGCAAAACACACATCAAAGCCTGCCCTGGCTCCAGAACTCCAAAAAGGAGCTGTTTCATCAGCAGCTTCAAGGACAGTGACCATTTGCATTCTGAGCCACCAGTGGATTTATCTGTGCTGGATCAGAGGCGTTGGGATCTGACCTGTGGGGTTATGCATTATCAGTTAATTACTTATTAATGCTCCGGTCTGAGTCAGACATGTTTGCTCACTGGATCAACTTTCCTTAATCTGTGCTGTTCAGAGATCTTCTCCTGTAATTGCCACACCAATGACTTTGGTGGACAGGCACAGCTCTGGGGTAAGAGCAAATCAAATCTGTTCTAGTTATGGCTGCAGGAGGGAGCAGCAATGTGGAGTCAGTGCCCTTTCTCCCCTTTCTTTATATACACATTCTACAATTATACAGATGCTGGGCAAGAATAGCTCAACAAGCATTGATAAATCCTTCCGTTTATTCCAGCTGAATTATTTCCATTTTAATTTTAGCATCACCATGTGTGAAGCCTCAATAACTGAAAAAACTTTCCTCTGAAACCTTATTTGTCCTGTGGTTCTTCTAAAATCTGAGGTCGATATTTAGAATTAGCTTCATATTTACAGGGCTTGAAATGTGCTTTTGTGACTCGTGCAATCAAGATGCAATTTCACACAAGCTACTGCAAACTAATAATGAGGTTCTCAGCGATGTGACAATTCAACTGTCAGTTCAAAGCTTTCATTTCCGAGCTATTCCATTCATTAGGAGAAAAAAAAAAGTGAATTTGGAACAATGTTTGTAAGCTGAATGATAAAGTATCCTGAGGGATCTGAGCAAAAGCAGTTAACAAAGAACCCATCTCCAGAAGAACTTGTGTGTTTGCCACGAAGGCACAGCAATGCTGGTCTCTAATATACTTTTACTTCCTCAATTAACATCACACAGCACTGCACAGCTTATTATCATTACGTTTCAAAGCACTTTCCAATGTCTACTGTCATCAGCCATCAGAAGCACAACCCTAATTGTTCATTAGCAGTGGCTGTTATGTTTATGGGGTGCCTTGGCAGTGGGATTTTTTCCACACAGCACTTGTGGCTACATTCGTCCCACTTAATGACACCAGGCAAGAAAATATGGTCCTGTATATTGTTCAAATAATGCTGGGAATTCTTCTGGCCTAGACCAATTTGCATTGTCCCAAATAATTCTCCAGGAGCTGGAGTTTTCCAGTGATGCCTCCCCAAAGGCCATTCAGGTGCAGCCACCCTGTTTGGGCAGGCAGGGACTTGGTTACAGAATAAATGGGCTTGGAAAAGGTCTTTGTGACCATCAACAGCTGAACTGTGACAACTGGCCTCAGCATCTGGGAATGAAAACTTAGTAATGTCTTTTCCATTAGCCTGATATTACCTATTTAAAAACTGAAAACAGCATTTTGTTCTTTTATATAGAAATTGTTCTCTCTGTGAAGGTTTAGGTTCTGGCTAAAGGGTAATTTGGTCACTAATGTTAATTAAGTCTACTCCATTTTCCTCTCCCAAATGAAATGGTAGATGTCAATGAGGTTTCAAGAAAATGAGGTTTCAAGGGTGCATCCTGGAAGAAGTTGGTGTAGAACCTTGTTTTGCTGTGCTGTAGTTTTTCCAGGCACACCCTGTTTGTCAGAATTTTTCATGATTTAGGAAGTTACAAAGAGTTGAGTGAGTATTTATGGAATTTAACAAGCACTGAGTTCTGCTGGGTGGGCAGAGGGAGCTCACTCCAACACCCTTTTCACCTCCCAGGTTCCAGAACCTCAGATATTCTCATAGAAATTGGGTTCCAGAACCTTCCCACACCAATCTCAACCTCCCACAATCCTCACTGCCTCATTCTTCATTTCATACAAAGTGAAACACCAGATGTCTCTCACTGAATTAATCTTACTGATTAAACAACTCTCTGGGAAATAGGAACACGAGTGGCTGATTTTATTGTATTTTAGGTACCAAACTTAGTTCTCTTATTTGCTGAGTACCCTACCTATGAACTATTTGATGAGAAGAATATCACTTTCTTCCCCTTTTATCTCCTTTGATTTCCTTACAAATGCTCAGACATAAAACAATCCACTACATAGCTAATGAGACATTTGCTAATTAAAAAAAAAAAAAATTAGGAAGCAAAAGCAAACCGAAAATGTAATTTCATTTGACATCACTTTTTTCTCCCAAAGTCTCTTTTCTTCTTATTATTCTTCAACACTCTGAAGTGACAGAATTAAACTTCTTTTCAAAATAGTGCACAAGTTTTAAAGGAAATGGATCTTTAACAATAATTTAAACTTCTAGAACAACACAATGAGAAATCTTGAATGAGATTAAAATCATAAAGAGCACCTGTGGATTTATTTTCTTTTTTTGGTTTCAAGCACCATTTTTACTTTGCAGCATTGATCCTCAAAATAACTCCTGCTAACATGTGGTTCTGAGTTGAATGAACTCAGATCATCTGCTTTGATTTAAATATTGATTCTTTGTAATGTATGAGAACAGCTGCCTTTTTGAATTCCTTTCCATCCTCCTTATTACCAAAAACATCATCATTTTATCTCTGGGATTTGGTGCTTAAATAGCATTTCAACTATACCATCTAATGAACTCACTCAGAAGAGATTCATTTGCTGACATCTGAGGAAAATACAATCCAGAGTTCCAAACACTGACTTAACAAAACATGACATCAGGAAGTTGCTTCATATTATCTTAGGGAAAATTGCCCAACTCTTAACCTGGAGCCAGAGTGTCTAATTACATTGATAAAGGAGTTGAATAGGTGGTAAAAAGTTCACCTAACCAGAAAGAGGCTTTAAAATAAAGTGGAAAGCACAAGTATTTCCCATTACAGTGCAAGAAAGAGCTGATCCCTTCAACAGATTAAGAGACAGAATCCGTTTCCTAGCATTGGGACTCTTCCAGAAAACAGTGAATGATGTGCATTGTACTGGAACATCCACTTTTCAGCTCAGATTTATAACTTTTGTAATGGAATCATTTAAGCTATGCTGGTGTCCAAGATTTCCAGGGACTCACAAACATCTTCCACATGAAAACTGCAGCTCCAATCTCCTCCTTGATGGCTTTTCAACAGGTCTGCTGAGAGATGTCCCACCCATGCATGGTATACAAAGATAAATAGTATTTTAAACAATCCAATATATTCTATTTTTTGTGAGAAAAAAGAGGAGTGGGTCAGAGACATATCTTTATCTTCATCTACCTTGAGATAAAACTCTGAATATTGTGCAATGTGAATGATTTTCATATAAACCAGCAAGATGACAGAAAGTCCTTGACAGTGCTGTCTTTCCAAGAGTGTCACCTTGTCCTAGTTTGGGACAAATTAGGGGAAAATTCCCAAAGGAAACCCCTCGGAG